>JAQIXQ010000155.1:0-49833 GCA_034700485.1 Pseudosinella alba | reverse complement strand
TCTGCCGAAATTTAAGTCATGTTCGTGTATGTCTGCATGTTCATTTTGTGAGGCTCGAGTGATCGTCCTCGTCCTCGTCCTCTCGGTCCTCGTCATTTTAGTCAGGGAAGTTGAAGGTGAAGGTGGAAGTCAGTGCAGCAGAAAGAACTTCCAAGATGACACGAGTCAGGAGTAGGAACATAGGGAGTTAGTGGGAGCCATTTTGTTTTTGGCTGGCCTGCACTAATTCATCAGATATAAGCAGATAGTTCATTTCTATCCTTTCGACTTGTTGATTCCAAATCCCAGTCTCGATCGATTCCTCGTGGTCAGTTTCCAGCTTCCAATTAAAGAGAAATAATCAGTGTGAAAGCGCAAGCGTGAGAATCAATAAATAGATTAGTTTGTCAGGGATCTATCTTATAGAATTAAATTCATCGTCAGTCATACCTAAATTTTCTTTTTCGCGTTAATTTTATCATAATATATTTTCTTCTATGGCCAATCCTGTCAAATCAAATTACTTTTAGTCAAAAATTATTTTATTGCCATTGTCGACATCAGGATAACCATCTTCATTTTCGTTATTTAGTTATTTTTTTTTTCTAATACTAATGAGTAGGATAAGGATAGGGTGTTGAGGATAACCAAGTAGGGATTAGAAAGCAGATGAAGACGGAGAATTTTAATAGCTTTAAATGACTTTGACTCGGATCTCTCTCTCTCGGGTGGTGTGACGAGGACGAGATGGAATATGGCTAAAGCTTGATAGTTTCCCCTAACTGTAGATGAGGCGGCGCTAGGGTAGCTTGTCAGGGAACTGGGGAAAAGTTGTGGATGTGACGACACGACGGGGCAGCATGTAACAGTTGACGAGTGCGCATGACGTGGCAGCACTGCTAATGTCGTCAGTGCAAAGTGCAAGTAAACTGAACTGATATAGATACATATAGGGGGAGAAAGTACATAGACATATCATAAGAGGAAAACAATTAAAGAATGAAAATCCAGAGCCATTCCATAATTTCCAATTTCTATAATTAAAATAACCATTTCCTTCCGGATTAGGTGTAGAAAGTAGGGCAAAATGCGATTAACATGTTCCGCCATGAGGAATCCGATTTTCATGTTGGGAGTTGGGATTTGGAATTGACTGGGTTATGGATTTTTTTTAGCACGTTTTGAAAGGTTGCTTCAACTAAGAAAGTGTCTTCTGTATATAGTAAAAGTTGCGTATAGGTAGTCTAAATATTAATTAGGTAGGTGATCTATAATTGTAATTGTAATTAGTTTGAACGACAGTGTAGCAATCAACATATAATAATTAGTAATGTTATATGCATTAACATAATTTGTACATTTTTGCAAATCAATACATAATTTTCCCTTTTCTTTATCTTTATTTGGAGGATTGTCGTATCTTAAAGTTTAAAGAAAATATTTCATCTCGAGAGTCGAGACAGACTGCAAAGACGGACTCGAGAAATCGTTTTTCTCTCCTTAAATACGTGTGTATAATATTTTATCCATGAATTTGAATATGAATTAGGTCGATTCTCTGAAGGCATAAGAGCAAGTTAAACTGCAGCGTGGGACAATTCGAGGTCGTCAGCAGCTTCTGTTGTTTCTTGTTTATAATAGTTTCTATTACCTAGTTAGATAGGTTAAGATTAAGGCGACACATACATATACTTACCTAGTTTGATTATCGAACAGTTAGCAACAGCAACGTGGAAAATATATAAGTTTTACAATTAAATTAGAAACAGAAAATAGTAGAATTAACAATTAAATAGGTAGATAAATTAACAATTGAGTGTGTTTTTGCGGTAAGCTAATTGATTTGGGTTGCTTACCCTAGTTTTGGCTCGAATGCCATAACTTTATCCAAAAAATTAAATTGCATGAAAGTCGACGCTATTGAAAAACAAACTATGTATTAAATCACCCCTGCTTTTCTAGGGCAAAGTTTAAAAAGTAAAATTAATAATTTTTTTGTTATTGTCTTAAACCTTTTCCAGTGCACAAAATCCAGTTTTAAGGACAGCTTCCCCCTATTGTACAAAGCAGCGGAAGAGCTAGATGTGGCCGTGGGCGAAGGTCTTCTCAGCGAGAATGACCTGGCCATACTAGAAAAGGGTCTTTCCAGTACTATGACCGAGGAGGAAATCAAAAGGTGCAAAAAGGGTCTGGAAACAACTCTACTTATGAAACGAGAATTTAACGAATTAGTACAATCCAAGCGAGCTTTCACCAAACTGTCCTCCAGCGGATTTTGCGTCACCCTGACCGGAGCCACTGCGGACGGGACCACTTGCTTGACAGCCGAGGCGGAGATAAAGAAGGCGGACAGGTGTCCCCGGAAGGTCCCCACCGCCACCAAGGAGATCCGAACCCGGATGAGGAAGACCCTTGAGGAGCGACACTCTGAAACATTTGCCTGTACCATCAAGAATACCACCCACACGGCCCACGGGACCCCAGTCCTGAAGGTCCAACAGGGAAAGTTTGTGATCGAAGAAATTAGCGCCCCAACCATGGCCAAACTGGCAGATCCAAAAATTACCCCTGCGACACCCCAGCAACAGCATCAACAGCAGCAGCAACAACAGCCGCCGCCACAACAGCAACAGCAGCCACAACAACCTCCCACGGAGGATATCGACGTAGATGAGCTGGTCCAATTAATTGAAGGGACCCAAATCAAGAATGATCCCAATCCAAAGAAGGCCGCCAAGAAGGCTCGCCAGAAGGAAAAGAAGGAGAGTGAGCGTCAACGGCAAGCCGAAGAGAAAGCTCGGGAGGAGCGGGCGAGACTCGAGGAGGAACGAAAACGCCTGGCGGAGGAACGACGCCGCCAAGAAGAGGAAAAGAGAAAGCTGGAGGAGGAAGAGCGACGCCAACGAGAGGAGGTAATCCGGAAGCAGAAGGAAGCCGCCGACCTTCGAAAGGAAGAACAGAGAAAGAAGCGTCAGGACATTGAGCGCCGCAAAGTGGACGAGAAGAAGCAAAAGAAGGAGGCCAAGAAGCAGCGGCGGGAACAGAGGAAGAAGGACTTGGAGCAGTCTGGCGAACCCGAACCCGACCCCAAACAAGGAAATCGACAGCAAAATAATAAGTCATTGGGAAAGACTGAGGGGAAAAATATCCGGGTCTCTGTGGAACATGGGAAGGGCTCCAACGGGAACCAAATCATCATTACCGCAGAGAAAGAATATGGGAGGCTGAAGCATGAGAAGGAGCAACGGAAACGGGAGGAGGAGGAAGCCCGACGGTTGGAGCAACTCCAGGCTCAGGAGCGTGTCCAGGCCACCAAGAAAAATAAGAAGAAGAAAAAGAAATCCAAACAGACTAATGAGCATGGTGAAGGAGGGGCGCAGAATTCGGACAAGTCCCAGCAGCAAGCAAATTCAGATACTCCCCCTGGGGGTCAACCCCTACTTGACATACTGAATGGGTCAGGGGGTGGAGGGGATGGGCAGGGAAAGAATGGGGATGAGAAGAGCAACCTGGTGACCATTAGGAAGCATCAAGACAGCAGCGTTACAATCAGCATGAGGGGGAAGGAGGGGGAGAAGGATTTGATCTATACTTTGATGAATGGACAAGGTAATTAATTATTATTATTATTACTGTATGATTGTAAGGATAATCAAAATGATTATTTTTTTTTGTCATGTATGAGTAAATCCCTAATTATTTTATGATATTTTTATTTTAGTTTATCCGACTGGAACTGATGGGAAAATAAAGAGTGAGGAGGCTCTTCCCTTGCAGCAGACAGCTTTTGTTCGACAAGAGTATCCGAAACCAAGCTGCCCTCCGATGGAACCAATGACTTATGCAAATCCACCGCCTCAGCCGCCACCGAAAACTGTTGCATACACAAGTAAGTCAAAAGCAGCCCCTTTTAACTTTACTCTAATTTAAAATTGCATAATATATGATTATATGCCTTTCTAAAATTGATGAGTCATAAATTTCATTTTTAACTAATTCTTACTTTCTCCTTTCTTTTAGCTCCACCTCCCTGCTACCTCAAGGAGCCCGCATGTATGCAAGATATTGATCTTTCACAGCTTAAGCTTCCTCCTGGGATCACCATTACAAGGGTTCCACAGAATGTAAATGGTAAGTCATTTAAAATATGAATTGTCGTTTCCGCATCAGACATATTTTTGACAATATAACAATATAAACTTACATATGCATATATTTATGTGTTATATTTTCTTGTTCACAGCCGCCAGAGTTGAAATGAACGGCATTCAAAATCCTCAGAATCCTCAGAATCCGGAATACTATGCAAAATCGGCTCCAACTTACATTAATGACTATCAGCGACCTGCCCCGATTAGTGGAGGACCAGCGGACAATCGCTTCAACTCTAACATTATGGTTGTGGACAGCAGATGCTCAAGTCTTGAGTCACCAGTTACAGGGAATCGCTCAGCAGATATGGTGAGTCCATGTATTCAGTTTTTTAAATTTTAATAAGTATCCGACATGGTTTCAATCTTGATCAAACATTTTTTTATTTTTAAATATTGGAAATTCCAGATCCACGGCACTAACGGCACCAGACCATCTTCCGAAGCATCGATTGCCTCCGATCGGCCAAGCTCCGGAATGGACTCCATTTACAACAACGGGGCAGCTCCATTTGTTCCAGGACCCTGCTATCAAAGTACCGAGATGCTTCATAAGCAAGTTCCAATTGCAATGACTTCACCCTTTACTGCAGTTTCCCGGAATGAGACTCCGTCTCCTGGTTGGCAACATGACGTCGCTCCAAGTAAGTTTAGTCAAAAGAAATGTCATGATCATTGGTTGCATTTCGTAGTAGCACTTACAAATGTCTAATTGTTATTTTTCTATTTAAAAAAAATAACCAGATCATGCAGGCTTACCTGGAATGGTTTCCCAACCAAACAACCAAATGTTTGTCGATCGACATGGATTATGGTCATCTACTCCAGCAAGTCCTGTCTCCTTTCCTCAGGCTGCGGTTCCTGAGGGCTACATGAGAGCTCAGGACCATCAATTTATTAAACCTCGACCTCAACAGCGCATGCCATTTCTCCCAGCGGGGAAGCCGTCACCTCCACCAGGAGCCTACAATGAGAACAAGGTGTTCATTCGAAGGGCACCCGAACTAAAACCAATGGGAAACATGGTCAGTAACAAATCTGCAGCTCTTCACCATGCCCAGCCTGTCACTAACGGCTCGGCATCCCCACTAATGCGTGGACCCCCCGTGGGTGAAAAGCCAATGGGTTACGGCGCCCATCCTCAATTGGCAGAACAGTGGACGCCGTGGAATCACCACGCAGAAAGATTCAGTCCGGATTTACCACCACCACCACAAGCTCCAAGAAACTTTTACGGAGCACCCACTTCTTCCTACCCATTACAGAACATTCTAAAGGATGATGTCAATGTCCCATGGGAATCCAGTACTGCTTGCGAAAAGCCTACCATGGGCAGCACAAACCCATATGGACCAATTGGTTCCAATATCAACCGTCGACCCAGCAATGCCCCAAATCATGGTCCATTTGATCAAATCAACGAGGGTTCTGGAGAGCAGCCCATGTGGGCTTACAATCCAACTTTTTAAGCAAAAACTTGAATTTGTCAGAAATAAGTTATTTCGTTAAATTATCCATAAGATGGTAATTGTAGTTACTTATATAATTTCATTTAATTAAAAAAATATAAGTATCATTGTACTTAAAGGAATGGGATTGTGGAACTTATTTTAATATGTAAGAAGAATCATCATACATTTTTTTACTTTTGACATCGATTGGCTTATTGACTAGCATTCTTTAAATGACAATGATAATTTAGTCTTTAAAAACATGGCATGCCGACTCCTCCTTGATTAGTTATGAGAACCTAGAACATTCATAAAACATGAAATAAAAGTTAGCTGGATTGGATTGGAATTTGCTTGGTAGAAAAATATTCGATCATATTTAGTCAAGATGAAAAGTCAGTTTTGTGCTGGTCTGGTTTACATTTTTGTCCTTCCGAATGTGCACGACTTTTATTTGTCTCCTGGTTGGGTTAGGAACTCATATTATTTTGCTATTCCCCTGAAATGTAGTTTGTATTACTTCATGCGTGTTGGACGATATAATAAGTTATTTTCCGCATCGTTGCCCACTTCAACTTTTCCAATTTGTTTGGGGGAAACGTGCTATGATTGCACTTATACGCTATGAAATATCATCTCACCCATTCCATATATCTGCATGTGTAAACTAGTAAATAAATCTACGTGATCATTTCAAGACAGGTTGTTCTGGATTTGTAGAAGGAAATTTTGGAAATCTAATCTCTTGTCCTTATAGTCAAATAATATGTTTAATATTTTGTGGTTCCCATCCTCCATTCTTCCGATCGACAATCTTAATCTTACTCAAATACATACATAAATATATACATAGAAATATAGAATATTCTTTGTTTTGTTGAAAGGCAAGTTTTTACTTTCACCAGCAGAGCAGCAAACTACACGTCAACTCGAATTATTTATTTAATACCATATTTGTCACCATTGTCTCTCGGGGGGATTCTCTCAGAAAACTACATTTTGACATCGGTTTACCTTTTGCCTTCTCATCACAGTTGTGGTTACAAGTCTTGACGATATTATCTAACGCATATAACTGTTTGCTCGTATGTTTCTCACAATCAGAGTTAGCTTTATACTTTAAGGCTGAGCATGAATTCCTCCGAAATAAAACATATTTGTAATAGGATTTCATATAATATAACACACTTTCCATTCCATTTAAATGACTTCGACTTTCTCCTGCTCTGTTAACTTGTTTGCTCATTCCTGTGCTCGTCCGTGTAAAAATTCGTTTTAAATTATAATTGGAGAAAGTTGGCATCATCATCGTCATCACCGTAATATTGTTTCACAGTTTATTTCTTACTCTTGTACACTGGAGACTAGAATCCGAATCCTATTGTAAAATGACTTTTTAAAATCTCATTTGTAGGCATGAAAGCCACGACAATCTAAGGTTGTTCGATTAAGGTCGCTTTATATTTCTACTTATGTGGGCATCTAATGTTTCTGAAACAGAGCGGAATGGTTTTATGGTTCAATAAATTCTTTTAAAATCTCATCGCACTTCGCCCCAAATTCTACGTGTACGGCACCTATTCGTCCAATCAGAATTCTGATTCGAACATTATGGAAATGGCATAATTTAACTTTTTGAACATGTAAGCGAATCATCCAATCAGTTTTCAAATCAGCAGCAGCATTAAACCCACTATGATAGGTGGACCCAGCGTTGAACCCAATCCAGCTAAGGATTGATAGGAAATAGCTTATTTGTGTACCTACCGTACATCTCATCGCTTTGCCAAAGTTGTAGGCAAACGAAAAAAAGACACTATAAAATAGGATTGGATTAAAGGCTACTAAACCTGTAATTGCTCCATTTGGCTGCTAAACACTTTTGGGCAACTGGCCTTACTCACCCTATCGACTTTGTCCCTGAAGTATAAAAATTTAGTGGATCCATCCGAATGGACCGAAAGGAAAGTGATGATGGACTAGGACTGGGATTACATAATGCTCCATTCCAATATACCACGGCCACTCCTCCTAAATATAAAATGCACTAAAAGTACACAAATATATTCGTAATGTGAATTCTATAAGGCTTTGATTTGATTTGATATACATATGTGGAAGGGACCAAAGCATGGCGGAAGAGTAAGTAAGTCAGAGAATGTTAGTGATTTTGTTTTGAAAAAGAAACCTTTGGGAATTGCATCATTAAATGAAGGAGATCTACCATTTACCATTTTCGGTCAATTTTCGCTCATTCCAAATTCCCATTCGCATTTGCCTTGTTTCTATTTCTCTCTCTCTCTCTTCACAATCATCATCATACCATTCATAGCATATACCAACTCCCTATTTCGCGGTCCATAAACCCATCAGAGAGTGGTAATATAGAATGAAGCTCAGAGAGTGGAAACTGACCTTTTACTGTGTGCCACTAAAAGGTCTTTATTTCATTTCCACACTTTCACCATCCCTTTCCCCACTCTATTTTCCTCCTCTCATATTATGATGTATTACTTTAATATAGTATGGCATATTGCTTATTGCCTTCTCTAAAATAGACTCCAGAGGAGGGAATGGATATAAGCTAAAAAAAATATGTCTGTGCTTTCCTTTACTTTTTCCCTTCTTATATTATTCTTATATTATATAACTCCGTTTTCCTTTACCTTTTCTAAGCTCTTCTTTTACTGATCAAAGTACCCTTTTTAACTGGACTCTCTTGATACCATTTTGGCAGGAGAACAACAACTGTTGTCCTCCACTTGGACTTCCAAAAGTTCCACTACCTAAAACTGGGACAACGACTCTTCTTTTCCTTCTCCCTGCAAAAGTATAATGTGGAAATGAGTGGTATGTTTAGAATGAATGGCTTTGAGAGTGAGTGTCATTAAAGTGTGTACTTTATCTGAGGAGCCTTTATATTATATTTATATCTATTCTTGTTCTTTCTCTTTTTAACCAGCTTCCGTCCAACCATTCAGACTTTTAAGTCAGGACCAAGAGGTTTCATACCCTGGAATAAAACTACCTTTGATGATGAAAATTACCTTTTCTCTCTCTGCGACTACGACTCACTCACAATCAGAGGGAAATAAGGAGTGAAAGCTTTCCAACTCATCATACATTATGCAGGCCTCTCTTGTGAGGGTAGTGGTTTGGTGATGCTGGGACTTCCTAAACCAATTTTACCCAACATAATCTCGCACTTCTCAGGATATCCTTTTTGGACTTGGCAAAGTTAAAAATCAAAATGTAAATATGATTAGGTGTATGGACCTTTTTTCCTATAAAAAGGTAAAATAGATTCCAGTACGTTGAATTGCATTCGTATTTCTAAAGTAAGTTATAATTTTGGGGCATAGAGCTTCCCTCTGGTTTGTCTGTCTTAAAGTGAAATGTTGCTTTCACTCCCCGAATAAAAAAAAACTGTTTGAGATGAATTTAAGCATAAGTGGAGAGTTGGTTAGCTTACTAGTTCTACTTACTTGCTTTCTTCCACTCTATTTATATTTGTGTACGTATTTATGCTGTAAGTCAACTTTATCCCCATGATCCTGATCATCATCATCATCATCATCTTATCACATCAGTTTCATTTACTTCAAAAGGAGCTGATGAGCGATGTGAGCTTCTGAGCTTTTTTTTCCTGAGGAGAGGGGCATAAAAGGACAATAGAGATTTGAATGTTGCTGGAGAGAAAAAAGGGGATGAGATCTATTCCGGGTTGTTGCTCTGCTCTGGTAGTAGTTAGTCCTCAAGTGATCACAATGGGAGGAAGGACAAACAAAAGAAGTCATTGCAAATGATTAGTTTCGTAATGGGAAAATCCCAGGGCGATTCCAGGCTGTCCCATGTCTCCCATTTAGTATCATGTTTAATATGAAAGGATGGCTCATTCCTTGGTATTACTCTCCTTCAAGAGGATATAGTGGCTGGAAAACTGGCAATGGCCAAGCTATTAGTTGGGTTGAAACGGTTGAAGAGAGAGAAAAAGAGAAAGGGAAGAAGCCCTTTCCTTTTGTATCCCTGAAACATTCGTATATTCATCGACGAGAGGGATGAACTGGATGAAGTCAAACCGCATCATCATCAGTTCATCATTGCACAAGACACACATAACCGCAAACTACTTTCCCAGTTGCAGTATACGAGTACATCTAATACACATTACTGCTGGGATTGTACTTATGAAAGAAAGCTGTTTATATGACGAAAAAATTATGACCAAGTAACAACTTTGTAGCAGAGTAAGTCTTTTCTAATAGAGTCATCCAGATTTCTTACATAACAATGAGGAAGCAACTTATGTCAGTTGCCAGTTCCGTTTTCTCTTGCCGGAGAAGAAGAGAAGGAAAAAAAGTTTCTTTTCCTCCTTTGCCTTTTATTAAAAGTCCTCAGGGAGTTCCTTTGGTGGTGGGTGATAAAAGAAATCTGAGAGTTGAGACTCAAGAAGAGAAAGTTAGAGAGCCTAATTTCTTTTTTCTTTCTCTCTCTTTCCCAAAATGGAAGTAAAAATGTGCATTGCTACAAATACAAATAGAGGCAGTTCAGGAATAAAGAAAGGAAGAATCAAGCCGGCATTTTCCACATAGAACCGACAGATCATTTCGTAATAGGAACATTAATTGACTGTAAGTATTTACGTCAATGATTTTTATTTACATTTAAATTATGATTAGGACTTATTTTATTTCGCCAAAATTAATCTACCGATGATGATTGTACATAGTGCATATTTCTATACAATTTTATACAGATATCAGGTCCCTTGTTTCGTCCAACTTAATTATTTTTAGCCACTTTTCCCTTAAGTTCCTTCTTTCTCTCCAATGCCCTCGCTCTCTTTTTATATTTTACCTCATAATTAATAGAGCTGTGATGATGTCTGTCTGATGTTGATGATGGTGATGATTGTGATCAGAAAAGAGTACAAAAGGAGAGAGATGAACTACTCATCATCATCATCAGCCTCATCATCACTGGCACTTTTGATAGCCCGGACTCATTAAGAACTAACCCGGCGGGCCACTCTGGATAATGTGATGTGCTCAATGAAATATGTACCTTCTGTGTGTACATCCATTTATAAAAGGTATCCACTCCTAGAAAACCATGTCAATTTCGATATTGTATTCCTTTCCGTTTCTCCTTCCTCTCGACAGTAAAAAAATATAGATGATAAAGTTCTTTTTGGAAAGTTGTTGCAATAATGAAAAGCGTCAGTCAGGAATCCAACCACCCTTTTTTATCCTCTCTCCCTTCCAACTTAAATTCCTGTTTGTGTAGCTAAATAAGTGTATAATGGTATTGTACACACACGCGACATGAGGAGAGAGAGAGACGGAGATAATATGGGAGAGGGGTTAATATGCCGCTCTATTTCCCTCTGTTACATTCATATCATCATCATGATCATCATGATGAGCCCTCTGACAAAAAACCAGCATTGGAAGTTGGAACTGCTCCTGGACTGCTTTTGTCCATCATCATGATCATTATACCCATCCTTGACAAAAGGCTTTTCATTTTCTATTATGGATTGCCTTTAGAAAGAGGAGGAGAGATAATATTAGACCGGGAGTAAAAATTGATCCATGATGAGATCAAATCTCATGAGCTATTTTAATGCTCCTCCGACGTTTATCTGGTTGGGTGATATGGGAAAGGAAGCATAACCAAACCACTCAACTCATCATCAGTCTAGCTATTATTGATTACTGATTAGTAATATTGCCAATTGCCACATGTGCAGATGCTAAGAAATTGAGAGGTAGTTTCATTTCATTGGCTTCCCAATCATAAAATATTCTGGTCAAAATGATTTTCTCGAATAACTTAATTGCAAAATAATTACAAATTTTAATTAATTGTGTACAAGATAAGGCATCGGCCATTTAAACATTATTGATTCTTTCTATAATGTAATGTGTACTAAATGGCGTTAATTCTATTTCCGCCTTTCACCTTCTCTTTATAATTTGTCCCCAGCCTGATCATCACATCTTCATCATCTCCACCGCCATCATCCACATCCACCCATCCATATCTCATCATCATGATCATGATCATCATCCCAGCCAGTATAAATATAATCTCCGTCATCGCCTCGTTAATACCCACTCCCGATCAGTGCCACCAACCACCAGAACCATCAAGATCAATTTTTTGATTAGGTAGTTTGGAACATGTTGATCTCTCCTTTCCTTTTCCCTTTCCTTTCTCCTTTCATTCCAACCCAACTCTATTTCTATTCCTGTTCCTTTCATATAACCATCATCAATATCATCATCACCTCATGATAGATACCCTTCTGCCTTCTTTGCTTTTCCTCTTCCCATTCCAGTTAATCGACGCATCAGAACATGAAATGATTTTGTCAGCCGAAAACTCCTCCGCCATCATCACGACAATCCTAATTCTTAAATCACTGCTCTGATCCGGAAAATGGAGTAACTAACTGGTTCAGTTCGTGCCATTGTCTATGAGCCCTTTTTTCTTCAGACCTTCCAAAATAAATATTGGAGAGAACAGAAGTTGGCAACATTTGGCTGGGTTTTGGTTATGGTGTGGTTATGATTATATATTTTATTTACTTCCTTGGTTTGGCTTGGCTTGGCTCCACATCTCACTCGCCCATATCCACTCACTCACTCTAATATTTCCCCTGTGTTTTCGCATTCTATGAACAGTTGATTTGTTGGTTTTCCTCTGCGTTTTAGATTACGTGTAAGTACTTGTAAAATGAAGATGTATTGCGTCCATTAATTCAATCCCAGTCATTCATATTTTTTTTTGAATGGGGGTATTCCCTCAGAGCTTTCTCTCTGGAAGGAAAGTCCACACATATGCGTTATATTTTTCTCCTTTCGTAGTTATCATAAAGCTGAATATATTTTTTTTCTAGTTGATCCTGATCCTGAATATCCTGATCAGGATATTTTGGAAAGCGAACTCAAATAGGATATAGATCTATTTGCTGGAGTTTAGCATATAACTCACTCGAACAATCATATCAACGTATATTTTTAACAAAGAATTATGTGTGCTAGCTTTGGGGGGATGGAAAGTTGATTTGATGCTGAACATATATGAATTGGGTGTGTTCCATCACTGCGAAATTAAAGAATGGTTGCCAGCAATAAATAATTGGAGTAGCCCTATAAAACTTTTAAAAGCTGTCTTTGCCAGTTAAGGATTGGAATGAAAAAAAAAGTTGCTAAATTAGTAGAAATGGGGGCAGTCATTTGGGAGATTATACAGTTACCCTTCCTGATAAGGGGTGAATTATTTTTATATATTTCTTATATGGGTTTGGCTTGGCTGGAGTGGATAAAAGATCAGTTAATGGGTTTTGTCATAATGGGTCAGTCAGTCAGTGTTGATGATGATGTAAAGCCACTTACGGGAA
The DNA here is from genome assembly GCA_034700485.1 of Pseudosinella alba. Taxonomy (NCBI): domain Eukaryota; kingdom Metazoa; phylum Arthropoda; class Collembola; order Entomobryomorpha; family Entomobryidae; genus Pseudosinella; species Pseudosinella alba. The sequence goes on along the minus strand of JAQIXQ010000155.1, from coordinate 36,844 downwards.
CACTTGCTGGCTTTTAGTGATCCCGTTTGATGATAATATTCCATGTTGATGTTGATGTTTTGCTTTTTTATTTATTTACAAAATTGGGAGTCGTTTTTTTACATTTTTGTTTTTTCCAGCTTCCAGTTTTGCATCGCATAAAAAGTAAACGGGAGAAAATAAGTATGATTAGAGATCGTGCCAAGTGCTCGTTAAAAAATTAAATGGTTATTAAGGGTCCATTGGGAAACGGGTCGCAATATGGAGGATGGAGGTTGAAGAGGACAATGCATACAGATGAACAATAAGGGAGGATGGATAGGGAGGATGTTGTTTGAGGGCACTCACTTTCAGCAACTTAATAAGGACCACTCCAAATGTTATAATAATATTTTGGGGCAAATGCAAACAGTAACTTTTATCCCGCACAATCTTAATTAAATAATCAAGTGTATGTGTTTGTGTAAGGAGTAAGTGTATATAAGCCAGATCTGTGCAAATAAAAAGAATGCATATAAAAGATTGAAAATATTCAAAATGTGGTTAAACCTGCATATGATATTTAGCACTTTTACTATTTGAGAAATAAAAAGAAAATAGGAGAATAGTGTATGACAAATGAGCAGTTTGAATCCCCAAGAAAGCGTCTGACAATAATCCTTGAAACTTTCAAATATTTATTTATCATCCGGATTCGTTTCTATTTTTATCCCGAATTGCTCTATTCTCCCTCCACTCTGAAGGAAGATCTATCGTGAACAACAAAAGGATCGGAAACAAATAGACCCACTTACATTTTTCATTCCAGTTAACTACTTGGAATAATGCGGAGCCGGAGAGCCTATCCCTCCTCCATCCAACTTCCAACATGACTTTCCTTTATGCATCCGCTTAAAGAGCCCAATAAGACCGGTGGAAGAAGAAGCGTCTCAAACTTCAGAAAATTAGGAGCGGAATCCCCAAAGGCGTCTTCCAGCTCGTTTAATGGAGACACTCGAGATGCTTCACCAATTGGTAATAATATAGAAGGAAGAGAAGAAGGTAAAAGTTTTCCCTTTCTCCTTCCATTCAGCAAGCAACTTGCAAACCTCTCAAAAGCCGTACAACTTTTTCCCTTTTCTTTTATTCCCGAGTTTTATTTTCAGGCGCTTTTGAAATAGACTCACAATGAAAATAATAATAATAAAGCAATACGTACAAGCAGCAAAGGTGATTCAATCTATTTAGTAAATATAATGATACAGTTGGGAGCAATAAGATTAATAAAGGCCTCGCGCACAGTTTCCTCAAGTAGGTAGGTAAACATGCGGTTTCCTTAGAAAAGGGGAAGAGGTGCACTTCCATATGAACAGAGAAGGAAGGAGTTTGACGTCTTCAATTAACTTTCTCTTTTTCCCCAACTCAACTCTCCTTGGTGGAAACTTGGTAAAGAGCCGAGGAGAAAACTGAGAAGGAAATATACATTCTCCGAAGATCAAGAAGCAATAGAAGGGAAATGAAAGTAGGAGAGCTTGCAAGAAGCTACTTTTACTGGCTCGTTTAAGAATGAAGGACAATGAGGAAGATGGAGGGAGTATGAAAGACTCTTTCGATGATGGAGCAAAACAATCTTAACTACTTAACAAGCAACTTTTCTCTTTCTTTTCCTTTCATTCAAGCATCCTCTCATTATTTGCATTATAAAACTTCAATAATGTGAATAGTTTCTGGAAATTTGTAAATGGAAAGTACCAGACCAGGCCCAACTGGGATGTATGTATAAGGAAATAAAGGAGTAATTTGGAAATAAGTGACGATGAGAGACTCAAACCAAACTTAAGCCTAGCACAACATTTTCCAAAAATGAACCTTCCTATTGTATACCTATTGAGCAAGATTACACTTGAGATGACTTGTAATAATTTCACCTTTCCCTTCAGCCCAAATTTAGAATATTCACCCGCCAGGAGTAAAACGAAGCATTTTAAAGTTGTATTGTTAGGACAAAGTTGAGCCTGTAAGAAAATAAAATCCATACATGGAAGTATTTTTAAACGTTGAAATTAGTTGAAAACTCTGCCCGGTTTAAATAGACAACCACCGTACTAACCATTTTTAGGCAAGGTTCTTGTCAATTATTTATTTTTAGCCGAACGAACAATGGCTTCCACCGGAATACTGGAATAAAAGTGAAAATGCATGAAAAGGGAAGTTTGACTTGTGTGAATGGGAATTGAATGAGCAACCCCAGAGTTGCTTTCCTTTGTTTGTTGTTCACAACGAGCTCCACTCATCATACTCGTCAATTCAATCCCCTTTCCCACTGTTTTATTTTCTACCTAATAATAATAATCTGGGAAAGTATTTGCAACCTTCTTCAGTGAGTACTTGTGCTCATAATCAAGGGCACTTGATCAAAGTGTTTCACTTTAATGAGCAGTTTTTGATACATTGGCAATAGTTCTTCGATGGCATGCTTTCCCCTTAAGTCAACATGGACGTCCTTAGCTTACACGCATGCATTTAAGTACTTTACATAGGTACATTAACATTAAAAATACTCGTGTAATGAGGAGCATGTATCCCTTTCATCTCAATTAACTTTTTAATTAAATGGAACAATATGGTATTTTGACCAAAACATGAGTACAACCTATTCCAACCATAAATCCCATGTCATAAAGACTCATTCCTTTTTAATGGAGAGAGATGCTTAGCTCGCATTCAAACTTTTGATGTCTTGTTGATAAAAAAGCAATTTTATTCCTGGTACAAAGTATCTACGTACCATATGGATCTGGAACTTGGCTTGGATGTTGGAGCTGGACCAAAGCAGTGTAACAGATGGTACATTTTCTCTCTCTCTTTCTCTCTGATTGTGAGCGTCATTTTCCAACCAACCCAACCCAAACCAGTGCGATTGAATTCCCTTCAAAATATACCTACCACCCAGTCACCATTCACATAACAACCCAGAAGGTTTATTACGATTGAAGAGAAATGGAGAAAAGTAAAAGTAGAGTGAAGTTTTTTTTCTCTCTCTCTCTCTGGTTAGGAGCGGAAGGGTGTATGAGAGGAGGCAAGCGAGCAACAACAAAATCTATCTAGATGATCAAAGAAAGAAACGGAGAGAGAGTGAAAAAAATATTTTTTCAATTCTCCAACTGCCAAAAGCTATCCGGCAATGAAAGGGAGCATAAAAGCCAACACTTTCATCAAAATTATACTTCGATTGAAATTTACTTTCTGCTAGATATATCCTTTTCCCCCCAGTCGACATCATCTTCCTTTTTCTACCACTTTCACTCCAAATTCGTATATTTAAAAGGGAATGGTATTTTCTGGAGAGATTTACACGCGGAGAGAAAAAAAGGATCTTTTAGGATAATATGGTTGGCAATGCCATGTAGGATTTCGGTATTTCGAGAGCGATGAGATGATAAGGATGGGAGGATGATGATGATAATAATAAAATACCCACTCAATATGAACTTTTCTTCTCAACTATTCCACACTCCCAGAGCTTCTCACTGGGAGAGGATACTTTAGCTCACTCCAGAAATAGGTACTTATTAAAGCGGATAGTGGCATTATGTCTGAATGAAATAGTGATCCTGGGAGAAAGGGATCCAGAGATGCAATGATTCTCATACTGGCACGGATGGTGGTGGGTTGACGGTGTTGGTATTAGCGAATGGCAGCATTTATTATGATTCTTGGTGCGACTTTGTCCTATTCTCATCTCGACAAATGTATCTCCTTTTGGAAATTGCTTTTCTGCTGGAATAGTTTCTGACACCTACTTTCCTTTTCGGGGTGCAGCAGTCGAGCCACACTATTTTTTTCATTACTTTCATCATCGATTAATGACAACATGAACGTTTCCAATGAATTTCAAGTGTGGAGATAGAATACCTATTTGCACCTGTTTATGTAGCAGTTTGAAATGATTAGAATAATTTATTAGCAAGAAAATTACTTTATTATTTATTTAGTTGCATTGCAAATTTTGCCACAGCCACAACTTGCCTTTTCGTCTAGCGATCAGAATGTGAGGGAAAAATTATTACATACGCTGTCAATTTCGTATGTACCAATTAACTAATTGTTGTAGGACTCAACGTTCAATATGCATGCCATCTAATCTAGCACAGCAGAGCACCCAGTCGAGAGAGAAACAAAAAGATTTGAACTGAAGCCTTTAAAAAAAATTCTTTCTGTCCCTAAACTAAACACTTTGCATGCCTAACAATTAGAATATTTATTTATTCTGTGCGTTTGCGGTGTAGTAAATTATATACACTACGCACTAGATGGCCCAGAAATAATTTCCCTCTAAAATGCAAAGCAATATCATATGTTATGCGCTATGGTGTGTATGTAGTTAATGATAGTGATAGTGATGATGATAATAAAATGAGGCTGGTAGGTATTAATTCTACAAGAAAGGAAAATATAACATGCACCATAACCATTTCCTTTTGAAGTTGAAACGTTTGAGGAGTTCATTTCTGCTCGGGTCCTATACACATTTCCGTAATTATTTGTTTGATTCATCCTTTTCTCACAGGGAGAAGATTAAAAACTCACAAGTGAGGGTTCCAAAGTTTCAACTTCCTCCAACCAAGCAAGCCTAATATATAGAAAGGCCTTCCATTATCCTAGAGCAGTTAATGAATAAATGAGGAATAAAAAAGTACTTGCCAGTTTTCACACTTTTCATAAAGCATCCGTTTTTTGTAGCTTTCTTTCAGACTTTCAGGCTTATACAAATATATATAGATAGTGTTTGTTGATTGTGACATGGAAGAGGTACTTATTTTATCTCCCTCACTTCGGAACTTTTTTTATAACACTAATGCTTCCCATTGTCTACTCTCTTAATACTTTTGTTAACGTTTTATTACCAGTTGTCGTTGTCGTTGTCGTCCTCATTCTCGCTAGTTTATTTTGCATTTTCGTATTTTCACTTCATCTCCATTGTTATCTGAATGGCTGGGAAACGAGAGCAGTTGCTGCTCTTGCTGAGATATGAAAGCAATCATTTAAAATGAACTTGGCTCTTTGAAATATTTGCCATAAAATATACAAAAAAGGGGACGATTTTTTTTCTTGCAAGCAGGTATCCTATGAAATGAACCATTTTCCTTAGCATGGCATATAGCATCCTGTGACATCCAAAACGACAAATCAGAAGAAAAGGGAAAGGATATTACTTATGAAAAGTCAAAAATAGATTCTTGTTAGCCTTTTTTCTCCTTCCTCAAATAGTACAATTCCCATTCCTGTAATTTTTCAAGAGAAGCACTTCATCGGAAAGTGATGAAATAATATTTTTCACCGGGGTAGGGTACCTAAAATAAAATATCTCGTTCTATATAGCACGTGCCCCACCTTTGCATAAAATTTATACCTGCTCAAATATCTGTAAGTGTGAATATGGAAGGGCTGGATGAAAAGGAAAGAAATGTCAACACCATCTCTCAAGGAGTTTTTGTTGGCAGGTGTAAAATAATTTGTTGGGCCGTTGTGAGTGAGTCAAGAGAAAAGGAGCAATCTTGCCGATAGATTTATGCTATTCAGGGAAGGATATTAGGGTTTGTCCTTATTCCGGAATATATCATGTGTCTAGTTCCAGTTCAATCTCGGAGGTTGAAATAACTTTTATTTTTTTTCCCCGACGCTCATCCCAGTTCACTTTGTACTTTCTCCCTTATGCACCCGTCGTTGTCATTTTGAGGCTCTAGTTTTCTCCTTCCTGATGTTTACTCAAATCTAGTGCAGGTAATGCCTATCTTTGGGGTATAAAAATTGAGGGATTTATATTGCCTCAAGAGGGCTTTATGTTGGCGGCAAGTCGTAACTAGAAATTTCAAAGGATTAGAGGTATGATATGTTATCCTACAGAAATAGGGGAGGATGCAGGTTCAGGTATGGCATGAATGTAAATTTTGCTCTGGATAAATTGGATGTGATACTTGGGTGATGTGAGACTGGTTGAGAGATTGTTACTGACTGAAAGTATGCATTGTTGCTGGTTTGGCATGAGAAATAAAGTTACTGAAACGAAAGCAATTTAATGTATGTATTATATTAGATAACATTTGGGCTAAAATGGAAGGAAAATGGAAAAGAATTTACTCTGCTATATTATGTCTGAGAAGAATGGACTATATTTACGAATTTCATAAAAACTAAACCGATTGTTTCCCTCCACCAACTTTAAACCGCGGTTTAGAACATTTTTTTTTGCTAAAGTAGTTTTAGCTTAAGCTATTAATCCGGAACAAAAGGAGCTTTTAAGAAACACGCAAAATATCACACAAAATCAGGTAAACAAATGATAGCAACATACACCTCCTCACCTAATCGTATCATAATCTTATGTAAGGACTCTTACAATCCCACTTAAAAGTAAATGGCAGATACATTATTTTTGTTGGCCCTCAGTTCTTTTGTTTGTGTTGTTTTATTTTATTTTATGCCGATGCGATATGGATAACTAAATATGAATATGCATATGGATAGGTACAGATGACTACACAATATTTATCCAACATTGATTTAAAAATATGTCAAATAAAAATTCTTTCCAGCGTGTGTGTACGCGCATGTTTGTAGAAAAGATGAGGGAAAAACATGGGTTGGAACAAGAAGACACAATCCGCTTTTGAGGATGATCCGCTTTTAAGACAAGCAGCTTTTTAAAAAGTCTTTACTAACTGAACCGGATGAAATTGATGATGAAATGGATAGGGAAAATAGAGAAAATGGAGTTGAGTGAGCAGCCAAACAAGCATGAGTGGAGGGAACAAAGGGAAACTGACCTTTTCCCTAAACGAAGGTAATGATATTTACATAATACTGGAAGGAGAGAAGAGAGGGAGAATATAGGCTTAAAGACAAGAATGGGAGTTTATAACATAAGTAGAGTAACAAAGCAAGCGAAAGACCTCCTCCGAAGTGATTTGTTCGACATGAGTGGGTTTTCTTCCCTTAAAATCTCGCTCTCTCAGATTTAGAGTTGTGGGTAAGTACGTACTCGGAGGAAGGATCAACGAGCACAAGAGCAAAACCGCCGTGTCGGCAAAACAACTAGATTATGGATACTAGATTATAGCTCAGCTAGAGAGATGCATATACTTAAGTAGTATTTGTGTATTGAGCATTTTGATGCTAATGCGAATGAATGCAAAGCCTCCTTTAAGTCCTCTCCAACAGACAAGATCAATCTATTTCAAGGGTGTATTGTTTTACCCCGAAATGGTTTATTCTCATGAGAATTGCTACCGTTGATGTAATGTTTGCTACCGAGATGGATTGATGTTGACTATCGTCAGAAGATACCAAGTTTTGAATTTAAATCAACTTTGAGTAGGGAAAAATGAATCATCTTGATTCAATTAGATACGATTTAAATTCAACATTATTTATATGATTTTAGCTCGAAAATATCGAAAATAATTATTTAAAAAGCAAAACCTTATATATTTTAAATAACCACAGGAAAATGTGATGAAAATCGCTAAACAGCAAGAAATACTTTGAAGATTATAAATAACGTACGATTAGACGAATGAAAATACTTACTTCAATCGACTACATCAGGATAACCACTTGAAAAGATTGTTGTCAACAAAACAAAAAAAATACCTAACTTATCTCACGCAATCATCGTCTCCTGTACAAACAAAGGAGAGCATTTTGTCACATCCATTCACGTACCCATACATTCAACAATGTGTCCATTGTTTATCATCTCACCACATTTTGGACATGACCATACCAAATATAATATGCATTGCGTATGTTCGGTTATTCACCATTTACATTATCTCATCATCATCCTGAATCCTGATTACAGATAGCCATCTTAAAAGCTTTTTATCATCACCACCAATCTCTCTCTAGTGATGAATGTCCCTCCGCAAGAAATAAGTGTTCCGTTTAACACAACAAACAAGGAGAAATGGGATTAGGATTGTTTAAACCACCAAAAAAAATGAATGTTTGCGCACCTTTTATATTCCTTCAGCAAACAGTTTGCCATCGCCATCATAAGTGTCGCAGGAAAGACATGTATTTATTTAGAGAAACCAAATTCGAGGGATCTTTTTTACACCCATCGTCAGTGTTAAAATTCACACCTTGAAAGGGTCACTAGGAAAACTGTTGCATCCATCCATCCCGTCCTTGTCTCCATTATTTTGCTTCACTAATTGTTAGCTATTTCAATTATTGATTGTCAATGGGACATACCAAGTAAATGTGAATTCCTATGCACACATATTTCATTTCCTCTTTATGAAGTTTTAATGTTTAGGTTTTAAATGAATCTGATAAAACGACCACTTACTTAGGTCCCAACTGTATTTATTTGTATATTGCTTGTGGGGATTTGAGGATTCATAAACAATCATAAACTTGAGGATGTTGTTGTGTATCCATCTAAAACTATGATTATTGAGGTAGGACATAATGAAACTTCATTGTGCTCATGTGTACCCTTACTAAAATTTATCCAACCTTTTTTATGCATGAAAAACATTTTTCTGTTGCTCATTTTGAATTTTGAAACCAATATAACTTCCTTGACACAAGCAACATTTTTTTTACCAACGCAATCACGTTCTTAGAAAACAATATTGTTTCGGCACAATATATATTTGCTGCATCTCTAGTGGAATGACACCTGGATAAAAGATTTGAGAATAGAAGGACCATTATAAATTATAAATGAGTACTTTGTCGTTGGTCATGGAAGTAATTTGAGGTGGTCGCGGCTGTGTAGAGTATTTTTATTGAATTTATACTGTTTCCTTCCTTTTATTATCGCACCTCATAAAAAGAAAAGCTGCTACTTAACATTTATAGATATCTGAGAAAACCTTTGGTGGGCATATAGTTCCTTTCAAACTCCATTCATGTGTGGTTTGTCGACACTCCCAAAACAAACAGACTTACACTTTCTTCTATTTCATTTAAGATCCAAAATATTGGAGGTAAGATAAGCAAGCATATTTGCCCATCTGTAATTTGGTTGATGTCAATGGGACAAAGTTGTGTAACCCGAGAGGGGAATGAGAATGTAACCAAATACGTCTATATTCAACTCAATCATAAATGACGATCTGCGTGACACATGAAGACGATAAGGAATATATGTATAAGAAGAAATTCTAGCTTGAAATTCAAATTTTCAAGCTAGAATTTCTTCTAACATTTCCCCAATCAATTTGGAAGGGATTCTTTCCTTCCCTTCAATATAATTATGACAAGTGTTTAGCTGGAGTGATGAGTAAATTGGATGACAAAGAGCAATAGCGATCATAATAACTAAATTGCAATCGCAATTAGTGCATTTGCTTTGAGAAATCATGTCTGGTTTTGGGAAACATGATCTGTTAGACGTTGCCTTGCTTACATAGGATTCGATTCGACTTACCTAAAATTTGTAAGTTGTCTTCGAATCCTTTGAAGAATTGTGTAAATCGAGTTTAGAGTGTGAGGTTGCAAGACCATTTTATTAAAAACTGTTTCCTGTAATTAACCACCTACTCAAGTTGTTGGAACTAAATCATTGTACAAATTGTACGAGATGTTTTATTTTTCCTCTTCAAAATTTCTTTCCCCTTCACACCTTATATTTAAAAGGGCTTTGTTAGTTTCGTCAGCCCAGCTACAAGTATCCAATTCGTAACATAACACTTACTTTTACTCTATTAATTATCTCTCCCCCACAAGCAGCCACACACAAGTTCACCTTTTCCACTGATTGTAAAAAGTGTGAGGAAAGTAGTAACTATAATTTCTAATTATATGTCGGAAGCAAAACCCACGCACATTGTGTCGCATTCATTTTATATAGTAACATTTATAACTGAATTGTTACTTATAAAAACCCACCAGGTTTTTAAGGCTGTACTACAAACAACCCAACACATACTTAAAAATTTAATTCTGTCAAATTAAAAGGGACAAAGAGAGCCATGCCATTGTGACACGGAGCAGCCAGCTCAGCCCACCAACAAGTTTGTAGGTAATTTCTATGCCCCCTTAAAATAAACATGGAATAGAGGGATAAAGAACTTTTAAGAAATTCATTTCTTAAACTCTGTCCGATCCCATCCCAACACAATCATCATTATTCATTATTCAAAAATAATCAATTGTTGAGGAGCAATCCCTCTTATATCCCATTGTCGTCGCACGCGGTTCATTTTCAAATCTGTAATTGTAAACCAAACGTGAACAAATGGGTCCTTTCTTCTCCCATTCCTCTTCGCACTCAAAAAAAATGTCCTCACAATGATCATAATGACAATAAAAAAAAAATTTCATCTCCTCAACTCAAATTATCATCAGCCCATCACCATCCCCAATCATCACCACCAACCTTGTCATCATTTACTTCGTTTTCACTTCAATTTGTCTAGGATTACCAGCACCGACAACGGGACAAAACTGATACATTTGAAACATTTGAAACTAAATATTGAAAGGGCTCTCCCAAAATCCGCATAGGTATATCCATAGTAAGAATGTATATATTTTCTTTCAAAGTTTATTCTTCAGCATTGAATCCCAATCATAATGAAAGTTTAGCGGGAGGATTATCTCCCTTTTTATTATTCCTACTAATACGAAAAGAATATTATTAAGGATTACTCCAACTCAAACAACTTTTACCAGTTACCCATACAGATAGCCGGCATAAATCGCTAAATCTGACGCATTCCCTACTTGTGCCAAGCCAACCTAATGCGTACGATTTAGTACGGTACTTATGATTAACATGTTTTATTCGAAAAGAACAAAATTGGTAGGTAAGCATTCGAACGCTAATATATTTCTGCTCTGGTGTGATTCCTCATTTCTCTATCCCATTCCAATTGCGCATCTATCCGTATCTATCCAGTCAGTATCTCACTAGCTTAGCTTTCCTATTTTGAAGGTGCGGATAACATAAGAACATATTTGAAGTATTTAATATTAATAATCATCAGCACATGCATACATGGTCCAGCTTCTAATAATACAATTCCCATCTAATCTATTATTGGCAAAATACTTATTTAAAGATTAAAGAGGGGCACACCAGCAACTTATTCATTCACATGAGTTTTCCCCTCCTCCCTCCCTCCCTCCTCAATTCCTCATGTTCTCTTCCTCGATCTCGGCCTCGGTCTTTTTTCATCATATAAAAATCCCTGCCATTATATCATAAATTGAGTACATCCACCAGATCCAGAGTTTTTCTATTCATTACTGGCTGTGATCATGCCATGATTATTTTTGAGCATATAAAAAGTAGGGTTCTGTTGGTAAAAAAAGTAAGCTGTTACATTATAATGAACAAGGACAATAAAGATACAATAACATCAAATATCAAAAGTTTTTTTTTCGCATTGTTACTAATCTCAAATTGAATAATAATATAAATAGTAATCATGCAGTAGAGGAAATGATTGGGAGTCTCCCTCCCCTTTCCCCCTCGCTGATATAATGTAATATGGTTTAATTCAAATTCAATAATCCTGTTGTATGATTTTGTTAGATAGCTAATACCTAAATGTTGCTGTTTAATAGTTGATGGTGGTGGTGGTGATGCAGCCTATTTTTGTTCCCATAAAAATTCATTTATTCAAGTTTCATGTTTTCTATATAAAAAGCACCCACCTATATTATTTTATAATGATGACAAGAATAACAGAAATAAATAGCACTAAACAAGGGAAAATAAAAATTGTTATATGTGTAGGGAGAAAACCAATGCATATGTCTCGCTGTTCATTAAAAATTATACAATTCATTTTGAAGAGGCTGTTTATTTTAGTTCAGGGAAATAAGGGTCATTGTCAAGAGTTAAAACGAGTCCCGTTTAAAAAAAAATATATAATGAGTTATTATTAAGCTGTTAAAAAAGAAACAAAGCCGAATTCAAGTGGATTTATATTTTATTTAATGGACATTGCTAGATATGTACTTATATTATGGGATGGGGTCGAATGAATGAGAGATCAGATCGACAAGCTCGAATTGCAACATATTTTGATGGAGGAGAGAGGAGAAGGACAGGGACATGTGTGTATTGTATTCATCTCATTTGTCACTCGTTGGGGCTTATTATTAACTGTTGTATGGCAAATGTATTTATATACTCCTTGGCCCAACAACATAATGAACAGCGACAAAGAGCACCGATGTTCCAAATGATTATGATGATTTTGATCATGATGATATGTTGAAGTTTATTTTTCCTCTACACCCTTACAATCAATTCGATTCGGCGAGGTAATGGGAGGAAATAAACAAGTAATCAACTGTATTAAATTGAGTTTGATGTTTAATATTCAATTCAATTTAGCAATTTAAAGAGAAAGTTTAAAATAAACTAGATCAAACTGAATTTATTTAAGAACAATTTTGTACTAATCTTAAATTTAAAAAAAAATTCAAAGATGCTTGAGATGTTTTTATATAAATACCTATTTGAAGTTAAATGTGGACATTTTAAGCCAATTCCTTTGTATATTAAATGATTGACTGCCTGTAAAAGGTATACTTGGCTTGAAATCAACTTCGTCGTCCTCATAATGAAATGAACGAAAGACACGAAACTGATTATACGATTTGACAGTTGACTTACTCCCTTTCCTTTCCTCTAATTCTCGACGTCTCTCATCGTCAGCGGGTTTCATTTTACATTTTATTCCTACTACTTGTTAGCAGGGAAACGAGAGACAAACAGTATCAATTGTAAGTGGTAATCACATTATGTCAGATTTGAAAGGGCTGCACTTCATCCAGTGACAACGGTTCATTGTATTATTATTGCTAATGGATTTAACTGCCGACAGCTAGCTGGAACTGCAATATGACAACACACAACAATCTTGCCTATTAATATAACAAACGACTTATCAAGCATAACAAGCATAAATAATATAGTTCTCCACAAAATAATAAAATAAAAGACCCAACGTGTACTTAAGCTGCAAAGAAGTATCCTTAATTTCACTTGACTTTTTGAGCCATTATCACATACCTACTTAAGTAATTTATAATTGTGACGATTCTGTCGAGTATGTATTGGTACCTAGTAATTTAATAATATTATGATTTATGTATACTTAAAAGGCATACCGATTATATTACACAAGGCAGTCAAATAATCTTTTCTTTTTATCCTCCTTCCAAAAACAAATATTCCCCCTAATCATCTGAATGAACCGTCTAATTTTAGAGTGGGGGAAAGGACGGAGAAAATAAATGCTGTTAATGAGAAAACTTTCTCCAGTTACGGGTTCTAGCTTGAGCCCTGCATCTGTACTCATTAGTATTCCAGAGGAGGAGGAGGAAGTCTGCTTATGAGTGAGTCAGAGCCTCAACCCGTTACAAACATAGTGTAGATATAATCAAAGGAGAAAATATGAAGGTGAACCAAAAACCAAGAGGGGGGAGACAATCACTGAAGGAACATCCAACATCATCATGTAATTATGTAATTTTTTATTATTATTTTATTTTTTAATAGAAACAAGCAGGAGTTGATTATTCCAGGAAGGTGAGTATAATTTGCATCTTAATGGAATAAGGCAGCCGAGGAAGCATAGGTTATTCAAAGATTTATAACAATTATAATTAACATGACAGTAACATGTTGTCTCAACGGTTTTCCTCGTGGGTTGAGAATATTAATTGTGGAATTCTAAGAGAGGGGAAATATTTGCTCACCCCATTAAAGTTGTCTTTTCATATCTTGGCAGTTCTTATACGATTTAGTACCCGGGGAAAGCAGTTAATTTAAATTCTACGTTTGGGCATATACAAGACCTCATCACATTAACCTTCAAATGTAACCTTCCGCCTGAAAATAATAAGCCTGATGAAGCATCAAAATCTGAGAATTTTGTTTACTTGTTCGAGTATCATGGAAAATTTCTTGATCTTGTCATAATATCCTTAATAATGTTAGGTAACTTAATTTCAACTTCTAGCAACTTTGTATATTCTGATCTGAAGGGTTAACCAGGTTACTAGTAACTTACTACGCATATTATAATATGTATCTCTGTAAAAAGTAAATTGGCATGAATGGAAGACAGGGAAGTTCATCTCTGCCCTACCCAAACTTATTAACTTGGTCATACGATCTTTCTTGTTTCTTGCATATAATTACCTTTTTCAAATCTATTAACATTTATGTCAATTTACCCTCTTTATTATGTACATGCATTTTATACGAAGGTTTGCTTCGTCTCAAGGGATTCAACAATTCAACATTCAGCTCATGATGGTGAACCACAATATTAGCGGTTTTGTAAGTTGAAAGCTGGAGCTTCCGTAAGCGGGATTATTACTCTGATCAATTCAAATTAAGATGATAAAGATGAGAATGAGAACAAGACAAGAAGGAAAATGGCTGTAACCTGATCAGATCAGTTCAGCTTCTTCCCTTCCGAATTGCTTACATCCCTTCCCCTCTCCTAACCTTATCTAAACAAGCAAATGAGTAAAAGGCGGAAGGAAGCTCAGAGCTTTGTCAGTAGTCTCTGTCTGTACTCATCTCTGCTCATCATCATCACATCAGAAAATGCCTTTCTCAGGCATCCATCTTATGACTATGATTGAGGTGAACAGTATCCATTTCACTAAAGGAATAATTCACTGATTTCTCCTTACACGGAAAGGAAGGATTAGTTTGCTCCTCTGCTAATTCATTTAGGTTGGTTGGATGGAAGAGACCTTCCATCCGATACCATTCCATTTTTTCCACAGGCGTAGAACTCATCATTGAATTAATTAAGGATGTTGCCTTTTTTCATCTAGCTTTTTGGAAAACAATTCTCACTCACCCACTCACTAAATTCAGTCATATCCAACCTCCATAACACTCGTTATTATGTCTGGGAGCAACATTATCTCTGCGGGGGGTACGTGTGGATGTACTTAAATAAGTGCTTACTTAGGGATGCTCTACTCACTGGTCTTTGGTCTTTGTTGTGAATGATTTTCATGATCTTCGTCAATATACTTTTTGACTCATCTCATCATCATCATCACTATCAGTCCTCCAGTTTTTTCACCCATTAGTTTGCGGCTTAACTGATCTGAAACTGATTGGGAGAGAGTGTGTTCCACTATTAAAAGTGCGTAGGTGAGAGTAAAAATCATATCATACCTGTAACCTTCTGCCAGCATTAAATTACAGAAATCATATCATCATCCATATGCCAGAATTACCAATTTTTGTAAAGTAATATTTTTTTTGATACTTTTATTCTCACAAGTAAAGAGATAAAATGTTCGAACATCTAACAAAATATTACTATTTTTTTTGGAAAATCCAATCTTCAAAGTTCTAGATATGATTCATTAACGAACAATTAAAGCAAACATTTTGCATTGTCCCTTCCAAAGTTTAATGTGTCCATTCCAGTTCATTATAATATGTTGCCTTTCACTCCTCCGCTTATTCTCATTTTGCATTTTAGAAGTTCGATAATATGCATATGAGACGATTTACACTATACCTAGAAGTTTATGTTAGTTCATCTTCTGCATTTATTCTTCGCATTTATTTCAGGGGATGATGAGAGAGCCGTTGTTGAGCCGATGCTGAATGAGTGCATGTAATCAAAAAGTATCAAGTTACACATTATTAATCCAATACTACATAACAATAGTGATCAGTGATCATCACTGACAATGAGCACTACTCCTACTGATAAATGATGTTCAAGGTTTTCAACAGCCAGACTGTGAATACTTTCCCCTGTTACTTACCTCTCTATTAAATGCACCACACCACACACAATCATATCATATCATCATGATCAATGATCATTTGATCAACATCCCCGGACTAGCCTTTCAGAGGAGCTAACAACACCGGTAAAGGATTATTGACAATAATGGTGATATTAATGGGAGCAGTTGGACCTAATATATTAAAATGCTACATACATTTTGCTAACCATATAATACATGACATACGTGCTGATTACGAGAAGTTATAGTAATTGTAAAGCTACATGGACGTTATTCCAACCTTGTGTTATTATTAAGCATTGACATGAAAGGTTTCCTTGATTAAGAGAAAAAAAACTGTTTGTGTGTTCATCCTTCCCTTATGACCGGAGGATGGGATGGGATGATGATGATATTATTCATTTACTTTATTTCGTGTGAGTCAAGTTTGAGGCGTGTATCAATTATTGGAGTAAACTGGAATACTTATAAATAGGAATTACCTGCAGATATATGGGCTGGAGTAGACGAGGGATGATATTGATAATATGATATCATGATGGTTGGTAAAAATGGTGATATGGACTATGGCTGGATTATTCGCGTAAGTATTAATGCCATCATGCCACACACAGGTAACAAATTAAAGGTGGAGAGGAAAATAATATTGGATTGGTTGGTTTGGTTGGGGTATTATATTGTTGAAGCTTTCTCTATTCCCCCATCATGATCATGACTTGAACAACACACATATGACCAGAGCTCATCATCATTATATACATCATAGATCACTTCACCACCACTCTAATAAAATGTTCTTTATGGTCTCCCAAACCATATCATATCATCACATCACGATTCACCATCCTGTTCTTTGATGATAATATGACTTCCATTTCGTTATTGCATTCCAACTTCCAACTCTTCTGACTGACTACTTCATACTGACTTACGATTAGTATCATAGGGAACGAGCCAAATGTTTCCATTTCAAACACGCAAAATAATTACGACGACGGAGGGAGGAGAGCACTTAAAAGTTTACATCTGTGAAATGAATTACTTTTTTCATATTTTAATTTACAGATTGTTTTGAATGGAATTGGGGACATACCTATTAAATCTTTTGGGTGCGGGTGCTGCATGCAGCTTTAAAAAAAAGGAAAGTAAAAAATGTTTCAATTCTACCGAGAACGGAGATAAATGAGATGAAAGTCGAAATTAATGATATGAGGATGACAGTTATGACTTTGGAAATATGTTTCTTGCCAGTGGCTATAATATGAATGGAAATGTTATCAATCATGAATGAATCATGCACTTCCTCCAAAAAAAACAGCTACATCATTAATTTAGATATGATATGAACTATCAATGCTAATATAATTTTGTTTAAATCGGAGAAAATGAGGAGCTACTTAAATTTAAATGGGCGTATTTAACTTAATTGTGAATGATTAATTTCATGTCTTCATTGCAATTAAGTTTGACTCCAGATTAAGTACAAACAGTTTGTTTCAGTGAGTGAAAGGAAACTGAAATAAACTGTTTGTACTTTCTAAAAATAAAGTTGCATCAACTTCTGTGATCAAAATCTGGACGATGATGATATTCAACACGCAGGAATATTCATTTTCATTAAAACTCCACTTGAGTATGTGATCATGATGATGATGAGGATGCTCACTCCCAACAAAGGGATGAAAGGGAATGAAACAAAATATGATGATGAAAGGAAGACTTATTCACATCTCTCCAAACTAAAGTAAAATACTCATCAAAAGTCCAGTCCACTCCACAGTTTTGATTGGTAATAATGGGCCGGGTAAACACATGGCCTCTTTGTGATGGCCAGAAGCGGTTTGGATCCCCAGATTTGTGGAACTTTGCATCACGTTTGATGATGGACGTAATGATGACTTTTCATAAAGGATAATAATGACCAGGATGAGGCTGCTGCTGTTGATACTGATGATGACCATTAAGGATAACAAGAGTAAAACGATGATATGGTGGGGAAAGCACTTCCCATGATTGAGAACTCAACTCGACTTGAGTATTATTCTGGATGAGTTATATAAGTCAAAAGTGAGTCTCATTTCTTTCATCATCATAGATAGCATTTCCCCTGAAGCATCATCATCCTCTCATCATTACATCATGGCATGGTTGATGTTTATGGTTGCTAATGTCTCTCGCGGTCAGTTTCAGTCAGGAAGTTTTAATAGGTAGGTATATCTCTCATATCATGACTAGCAGCCATGTTATGTTCCAATCTTCCGGATTAAATTGTAGGACAGATTAACAGCACAACTTACAATATTGATGTTGTACATAATTATGTAGCTACTTTTTTCGAATGTCCACATACATTCATTCCAATCCTATCAAAATATGTACACTATCCAGATTGATCTGTTTCCAAGGCTTTCCCCAACTTTATTCTTGGGAACATGTTATGTAGACTACACTATGCTCATGAGTGAGTGCTTTGAAAGTGAAAGTGGTGATGGCAATTCCATGCAGGAAGGTTTCGATTTATCTGCTTATATTTAGCCTAGGTGAAAATGATTTTTGTCAGGGAAGATGAAAAGAAACTCCATTCATTTGGAATACGTATGGGGAAAAGTCTATTCTATTGTCTTGTTGTGAGAGAGCATCATCATCCTCACATTCCTCCTTTCTCGTCTTTATCTCCTTCCTTTTTTGGATTGGTAGAGAAGAGATATAATGTGCTCGTCTCTGTGTCTGCTTATCTATACAGTGTGAGCGTTAGTGAAAGCAAGAAAGGGAGTGAATGTCAGGCTGACAGGACAAGTTCCACTGACTGGATAAAATTTTGGATGGATTTCATTCACTTTATTCACTGATTCTTCTCTTCCTCGCCCAGCAATTCAGAATCAGGCAGGATGGGTAAGATGGATAGAAAAGAACTTGATATGTAATGAAGTGAAGTGTGCTCTTCATGAAAGAAAGTTGATGAAAATCTATTGCCCAAAGTATATTTATATCTTTATATGGATAACTATGTACAAATTAGGTGTATATTTAGAGATGGGATGAATGTCCGTTGATTCCAGGATGATGGAGAGATACAAATAGCTCTAGTTGCAATTTAGGTAAAATGCGGTTAAAGGCTACTTTTTGCAGACTTCTCGCTATTTTTATTCTCCAAATGCATATATTTGGCTATCATGTTGGATTCCTTCAAATATATTGGGAGGAAGATAAGATGGTGATGATTCTAAGGAGTAAATACTCCCTCCCATACACATGGATTGAAAGGACAGAAAATTGATAGAAATGAATGCAGCAATGAAGAAAGGAGAAAAAGGAATTGAAGATAGATTTTTTTTTTCGGAGGAAAGTAGCTCTGCATCTGGTTTTGTGCTCCTGGATAAGGAGAAGGGAAGGAGGAAATAGAAAGGGAAAAAGACAGATATTGAATAAATGAGAGAAAATTGATCGAGGGCATGTTGAATGGAGATAAAAGTCTGGGAAAGGGAAGAAGAAGGAAGAAGAAGAAAAAAAGTTCTTCTAAGTTGCAGCCATTTTCCGCTGATTTGTGCACACACATACACAAGGAGAAAGGGAGTGAATGGGAGATAAGCTGGAGAGATTTGGATTCTTATAGAAAGTAGAAAAGGAAGTAAAATAGACTCTTTTCACAGATTCTCCCTTCATTACTTTTTCTACCACTATCAATGAACAACATAACCTAAGAGGAAAGGAGGAAAGAGAGTAATGTAAATAATATATGCACTATATGTATAACTATTCGAATGTAGAGGGATTTGAATGTTTTACAATTTTATCTCTTCCATTCCCTCCCTATCCTTTCCCATCCGGGTTTTTATTACGCCCGTGATATATAGCACTTTAGCTAATTCGTTAGTAGACCTTCTGTGGTAAGTTTTTATGGGGAAGGAGAAGGAGAAAACTACCTGGAATTCCTTTCGATTACGGCTTCCCTCAGAGCATATGGGGAATGGCAATTTACTTTAAGTCTAACGGTTTGTCTGCATCATCTGCATTCTGTCGATAGCAAATAGGTGCATTTACGTACTTTGCCTTGCCCAATTTTGCTCAGTAACACCGAATGGGTTACAAATACATTGTATCGGATGGAACTCATCACAATCATTTTCCTGAAATTGCGTATTTTTCTAATTTGAAGTGTTAGCTTTAACCTCTCCCAACTACGGATTCAAGGAGCGGAAAGCGTTCCCTCAAATTGGGAACCATTCTTCGGCATTTCAGCCAGAACCAGCAAATCAAAAACAAAATTGTACAATGAAGCGAAAATGTATGGGATCCATCCATCCATCCACTTAAATCCCTCCGAGATGGGAAGTTACGAAAGTTGGCATGTTACATTTAGGAGAAGGAGAAATAATAAATGCAGCATCACGTTGAGTTGCATTACACTACATTTGATTTACTTTGCCTTGCTTTCCCAATGAATTAAATTTTTAAAAAGAAGAAGCCGACTTCATTACTTAAATTGTGGGGATAATACGGGGTAGCAATAGCATAAACCATTCAATAGACACAGATAATGAATCGGCTCTTATTCTTCGTGAATTTCCTTTGAAATGGATCCTATTTCTATTTGCTTCAGAATTAGAGAGAGAGAGACCTTTCATTCTATAGCTGCAATTAATCCAATCTGTAAAATTATCAATGTGTAGCTCAAGCCAAACCAAGCCGATGATCGTCATTATTAAATGGCAATAGATACTTTGTAAAGTTCCCCTGCTGGCTCTTCCCTTCTCCCCCCGTCAACCCGTATATCTGCTCTAATTAATATGGTCAAGGTAAGAGGAGCTTCCCAGCTTTTATTTACAAGTATTTATTTCAGAGGTTTCAGTTCAGCGGAGGAGAGCTGCACACACACCAGAGCTCACCAGGGTGCCACTCTCTCAACTCAACTCTCAAAACTCAACTCATCTCATCTCATCCACTTTGAAAGGGAAATACATACCTTGAAAATCATTGAAACAGCTTATATGCCTAGAGATTTAGGATTTTAGTTATTTTACCTAGTCCATGCGGGAGACCAAATCTTCCTCATCCTTATTGTTTGCTAATCGGATATGGACTATGTATGCAAAACTGTATCACATTTGTGGATTATCAATTTTATTTATAATCAGTTAGGCAACATAAGTACAACCAAAAATATTTTTGTAGAAAAAATATGAATGAATTCATTTTAAATTCCAGGTAGATTTTTAGCTTCGGACATCCCGATTTAAAAATAGTTCATTCATTTGCAAATTGCTGGCTTGTAAATCAAGCCACGCACATTTTTTCGGGTATCATTTTCATCTTCTCTAACATTAACATTACCATTCCATATTGCATGAAATTACTTTATTTGTATTTTTACTCGGGTATGTTTCATCCAGCCATATATAGTGTACATATGATCACTATCACACTTGGCTCACTCCACTCTCCACTCGCTGCTGGCTCACCATTCACCATCATCAGCAAACTCAATTGAATTGAGCAGGGAGAGAGGGAGAGAGAGAGAGGAAACTAAAGAAGAAAGGGCGACAGAGGCAGGATTGGCCCTTGCAGTAAGAGGACGCATGTTTTGGGGAAGGCGTGGAGAGTTGAAAGCGAAACGGTAAAAACTCTATTACGTCCCGATAAACCAATCGGGGACACGAATACGTGGTGAGTCGGATGGGGGTTGCGCATTCCGAATAAAATCCTCTCTCCCCAAAAAAAAAATGTTATAGAGAACGGGGATCCTAAGGCCGGGTGAGAGAGTTAGGCTGAGGATGAGTGAGAGAAAGAGAAGCAGAGAGAAAAAATCGTTTTAGCCAGTGTTAAGTACCCCACATGAAAAGGAACCGGATTTAGTGTCTGTTTCCATGAAACCTCCATGTACTGATGATGATGCCATGTAGCAGTCTTACACCTTGGCTTTGGCGCTGGCTTCTCCTCTCCCTTTATCGTTAGTTTAACCACTTATGTACCTACCCATATGTGTGGAGGAAGAAGATGTGAACAAAATATTTCGGGGAAGTGGAGTTTAATGGTGTGATGATGAGGAGGATGATTTGGTATGGTGGAAATGGAGGTGGTGATGATGATGATGATGATGATGGTAGATCGCATGATGCCTGTAAGGATGAAGTTTTGTCGCACTTTTTCTTGTTCAACATCATCCCGAGCAAAAAAAAGAATTGTTCGGGATGATGTGATCTGATGCATTATCTGAAAGGAGGATATGAAGTTTACAAGAAGTTACATGAACAAGTCATGTCATCATGATATGATGCTCAACTTGACTCAAACTCAAGTCGGTCGATTTCATAGGGACACTGGTAATTGTAAGTCTTCCGTTGTCCGTGGAACTGAAGATAATATTCATATGAAAATCTATCATAAAAGTGTAGTGGCTCAGGAGCCCCAAGTTAGATATACGTATCATAAAGATGGAAATGGATTACGCATTGAATCAAGTCATCATCAACTTAATAAGAAACGGAAATTGATCACGATCAATATGATAAGCTTTCTTACTTATAGACCATCATTCTTTCTTTACTTTCCCTCACGCATTATAACACTATCAGAATCAGTTCCTTGTCAGTTCTGTTCAATTTGATTCCCAAACATTGCGTTAGCCAGGTAATAATGGTCACAATTAAGTCAGCAGCTCCTAAAATCCTGGAAAAAACTGACGAGGTATACCTTAGAAAAAACGCATGAAAAATCTGCTGCAGAAGCATATAACAATCTCAGTTTACTTAACTTATTTTTTTACCGAATAGAAAAAAATGTAACAATTTCCGCTGCATACTATGCCACAACACAAGCCAAGAATTTACTCCCGATGGATCCCTTCTTTCACTAAATCATGATCTTTTCCTCTCCTCTCCTTGTCCACATACATGTTCGCCACAATCTACGTGACAGCTACTTGCGGTTATGGTTTTTCATTGTTACTAGGGCTGCTCCCAACTCCCAACCCAAATCCTTCTAAGGTTCCCAATCTTTGCCATCATGTCATGTATATGAAAAAGTGTGAGGGTTTGAGTGAGATGATTACTTGTTTACTCCTTACTTTTATTACCTAGACCACCACCACAACTCAAATAGAGGCTCGAAAAGGCCTACCTTCTTCCAGGCAGATAGATAGATGATGATGATATGATATGTATGTAATTCCTCTGTGACAAGTTTTTTTTTCCTTACTACTGTGGAGGCTTACTGGAGGAGCATCACCACCATCATTTCATAGGGCTCTCTCATATTCTCTCTCTGGTTTAGATCTATCGTGAAAGTGGAGAGGAGAACAGATATTCCCTGCAACAGCCAAGCCACCACAAAGTAGGAAGTTTGGAAGTGGAAGGGAAACAAGGCAAGAGCTCTTTCCATGATCATAGGGCAGAAGGGTAACATCATGAACTGAGGAAGAGTTCCTCCGAACAGATTTTAACTTCCCTCATATTACCCATCATACATAGTCTACAACTGGCCGGCCTCCGCCTAGGATATTACTTTCTCAGCTTCTGACGGTTTCCCATCGATGGTGTAGTTTTATATCAGTTTTTGATATTGTGGCATTTGGTGGCGTTTGAGAAACCGTGTGCGGGACCCCGCAATTATATATTCTGAAAACTATCAGCATTTGTGGATTTCCTTAATATTATGATCCTGTGCATTTTTGTTAAAATAAAATAGGAACTTGATCAATTAAAATGATATCAATTGCAACATTTCTCAGTTGCAGACAAGACAGTTTTGCAACATCTACGAAATAGCTAAATAGCTTTCGTTAGACTTTGCTTATAGTGCCGAATTAAAGTGAGGCAATCAGACTAATAAAAATGTGAAGAATTTGTTCGTTGACTTCTCATCCCGAAATTGTGCTGTTTGGGCTGATCGTGAGTTGAACAAAGTTGCGAAACGAAATACCTTCCGTTATACTTAAATCGTGATTACGTAAATGCGAAAGGATTGATATTGATATTGGGCAAAGTTTAGTTACAACTGTTCTCCCCCAATCATATATTTTTTGGGATAAAATATATTATTTAATTCGGTGTCCATAAACAAAGCACATCATTGATAAGAACGATTGCATTCAAATAACACCGAAAGGATATTTGTTTATTATCAAGTGGGATCCCCTTTAGGGGAAAAGTGAGAAAATAAGTTTTTCTTCTTCTTCCGCGTGAAGGATTTTTTTCTTTAGAAATACACTATTTTACATAACATAACTTGGTATAATGCCTCGAGATTCGGATTCGAGTGGGACGTGTAGCCCTGTTCATGTGACGAGGAGTCCTAGTCCAAAATCTCAGAAGATTTCCCCCTTCTCCATTGCAAGCATTCTTGCGTCTTCCTCCAATCATTCCCCTAACAAATCCAAAGATGATCCTTCTGAAAATCTGATCTCTCCTGATACCAGCTTACTGGCAAGGTAAACATCATGTTTTCTGTTATGCACTAACTTTGGTTTTTTTTTATGTAGGTGTGCGTGATGCGTATTTTATATTTCTAAATTTGTACATATGTATATAAAATCATGAAAGTAAAAAAAATAAGAAATAGCTCCAAGCAAGCATAAAGTGAAGTTCAATGTTCTTGTGTAACAAGATATTTATCCAAGCTGTGGAAAGTTTTGCATACGACATAATTAATATTTCACAAAATGTAATTCGGAGAAACCGAACTACGTAGTAACTTCACTGGAACAAATAATTGTTATGTCATATTGATATCCACCCACTTGTTTTGGTCTTGAACTGCCCCAAATCATCATTATATTGTGCAATTTGCCTGTAAATTTCACTTGCAGGTAGAAGATGATGAAATGAAAAACAATTTACATAATAATTAAATTCATAACAAATCTATTCCCGTACTGGCATAATATATTTTCATTGATAAATAGTTAACTCCCCGTCATACAATATCACATTTTGAAGTATTTTACTGTGGCAAGTGAAAGGGCTGCATTTAAAGCTTCATTTCATTTCTCTAAAAAAATCGCGTTAAATAAGGAGCTAATTTTGTATATGCCTAATTTAGCATTATCCTACTATGATCATGTTCATTAATGGCGAATTATTATTGACATTCTTTATTAGTTTGGACAGGGCTATTGTAGCATAGGTATAAATTTTACATATTTTGTGACATGAGCTATAAGTTATGACTTTGACAGTACTGTTTTCGGGTTCGATTGAATGAATGGAATTGGAACGGAACAGTGGACGATTTAACAGTTGATAGGTTTCGGGTTTCAGCTTAAAAGAGGAGAAGCAATCTAGAAAAGTGATCGAGTCATTAGTGAAGAAGCCATAGATAAAAAATTATTGAAATGAGAAGAGATAGATGGAAAGATTGATAGATAGATAGTGATTGAGAGAGGGAGAAAGAAAGAAAGAGTGAGTCAAGTGTACTCAACCGGACCATTAGAGAATCATTGTTAACAGCGTAAACATTAATAAGTTGCGTTAGATAGAGTTGACTGGAATGGAATTGAAATGAGCTTATGGAGATAAATGCCAAGTGAAAACATACAAGTTACTCCTCATTGTTCTTTCCCTTTTGTCCTTCTCCAACTCATGTGATAGAATAGTAAATGGCAGAGAGGAGCAGCTCAAAAATAAAACAATCATGATATGATAATGGTGACTAACTGTCCATTACCAATATGAGATCAAAGTCAATGGATAGTTTTTACTAATGAAATTAATTAAGTGATTGAGGTAAAATATGTTCTTAGCAAATATCTATCTATGTAGGAGAATGACAGATCCGGAAAGCACTTTGACGTGGACAGGGGAATGTTCTCCTGAATTAATATTTATTTAGTTTAACCATTTTATTTATTAATAAACAGAATGACGTACTTTTATACCATATTATATTCAAATAAGTATATGATAGTGTAAACTAATCGTTGATAAGATCATTCCCCTCGTGGTCAACCCACTCAGAATTTGTTACACGAGGCGAGGAAACTAATATGCCTACCTATTTAACTGATTATGAATTCCACGTATTCATCTAATAGGGCATCATCCGATTCAATACATAGTTCTTTGCCCTTTGATGCTTCTCATTCTCATCATCACATTTTTTTATATCACAATTGAGTAAGTGGATTTAGTTGGTTTCATAAGAATAAGACAACATATAAAAAATTAAGTAATAGTCTACGTTATTGATATTGATGACAGTTAAGTAAAGCTAGCACATACTTTGGTTTTTATGAGCTTTTATCTGATTCAATTAGCAAAAGTGACAGAGCTGTAATAATAATAGTCTTGACTTTGTCTTTTCTAAGACGATATATAATTTCTATAAAACAGGATGTATTTAATTGTCTGCGTCATGTCTCTCCGGCTGGAGTGTACTTTTGTCCTAGGAATGTTGACAGTTTTTATTATTCCGACGATAGCTGTAGCACTTTCCTTTCCATATTCCAGACATTTTTTTCTTTCATCTGAAATCTGAAAGGAAGTTAGCTTAATAAGTATATGAATAACTGACGATGAATTGTATTGTTTGAATAGGCTGAATAAACATCATCAACGATTTCACTTCCAGGCAAAACTAATATAAATCTTTTCATTACGTTCATGGAATGTACACGTGGAAAGACGAAAGGTTAATTAGCCTGATACATAGGTCATAGGCCCACGAAACCCGTTCATTTCAAATAGAAAAAGTATACTTGATAGGATGTGTATGACAATTTCAATTAATTTGATAATTAATTAATTAATCAACATACGCAGGTATGAATAAAAATAGGTGACAATTCTTAAAAATATGAGCATGGCTTGTACCCAATATGCCAGTTTATTCCAATTTCTACGTATTCAAAACTGCCCATGGTGTACTTATATAAGTTCATTACATGCTGCATGCTATTTTGTAAGTTTTATCTATGTTGTAAGGTTTCTTGACTGCTGTGGGCCTAGATTACGTAAACATGAATGGACTGATGAAATATCGAATAATATATGTGGAAGAATTTTAAGAATTTGAACAAATTTGCCAAATATAGAACTCGAGTTATTACGAAACGAACAAAATGGATTAAATTGATATTATCCTAAATCTCACCTTATGCAGTATTTGCGTAACATTCATCCATTTCGTGTCTTATGGATATGGGATTGGGTCTCATTTTTGTGTCTCGCAGCTATTTAGAAGTTATATCATACTTCATCCATCATATCCCACCCAAATGTACCCAAAATAAACAAAATTATATCTCCATGTTAATCCCATTCGTAGATGGGATTAACTTTGCAATTACTTATTCGTGAAAAGTGGGTTCATATTTTATTTGGATTCTGTATAAGATTCCATTAATTAAATATAGGCTTATGTAAGCAATGCAAATTAAATAGGTCAAAATAACGACAAGTTCTATTGCAGAACTAAAACATGCCACGAACTTTTATGAAAAAAAAACAGATATTAATTATTGACATCTTGTCTAACTAGATCATACTTATGAAGGCTTTCATAATGAATTACATAATAGGGAGGAGCATTTGGCTTACTTAATACAAAAGTTTTGAATGCTGCCATTCCCCTGCTGCTGCCAGGTTTTGCCTTCATTTCTGGTTCCGTCCTCTTCTCTGCCTGTACTGTCATTTTTATTAGAATGGGATCGGATGCTGGGAATGTAATAAACTTGTTTGGATACACTTAACTTCCATTGCCAGCGCAGAGAATTTGGGCAGGGAAAGATGAAGGAGTGTGCAATGGGAAGAGGACTCATTCGCTACTGAAGAGCCTGCATGGGCGGTGTTTAAGCTTCCCCGCAGTCTCCATTTAAAATATGTAATGCTGAACCCGAACAAAGCAAACAACAAATTTTATTTACTCTGCAATTGAGCCCAGTCCGTACAGTCTTGCGTATGATGCTGCAGCAATATAACAGAATGCCATGCAAACCTAAGTAGTTCATATCTGAATCATTTTATTCATCTTTTGCTGTTGTTCATGTTAGGAAATGTTCAACGTGGATTGCTACAAGCAATTATTTAAAGTTCAGTTATTTTGAGTGATGAATATATGATCATGAATAGATGATTAAAATATGCATCAACCTACCATAAAAGGAGATAAAAATTCCCCTTCTATAACCAATTCCAAGTCCATCAACTTGGAAATAAAATATTATCATAAATATATTTTGCCTTTTATTTTTTTAATTTTGAAAAAAAGAAGAAATGTTTCAATTTATTAACTAATTAAGCGCGTAAAGGTTTCATCTTATCTAACAAATACATAACTCCTTTTTAATTTGTAGGTTGGGTCTCGTATCCCCATTAGCGTTTTCTCCACAGCACTCTGCAGCCATCCTGAGTCTGTATGGGGCTAGTGATTTCCAAAGGTCAGCGGCATGTTGGTACCCCTGGACATCCCTCCCCCAACCCGTCAGTTTAACAACCCATCACAACAATGACTTGAGCAGATCTCCTCCCCCAGCCCATCAAGGATCCCATCGACAGCTTGGTAAGCTTATCAAACAGGATAATATAAATGTATATAAATAAATAAATGAGTTACAACTTCCAAAATCTTATTATGAGCTATGCTACAAGAAAAACCTTATCTGCAGTTGATAATATTATGATGAAAAATGTCGGCTTTGGGAAAGACGTACATTTTGAGTGTTAACAGTACAGACGTACTTGATCCTCTGTTGCCTTGTCTGAGGAGTGGAGGAGGTTAAGCAGGGTTTTTGGCTCAGGCTATGTATAACTTAATGAGAAGTGACAGGGGAAGGTCTTGATTCGAGGGAAACTTTCTGATTTGTTTTAACAGTGAGACCTGAACAAAAGTCACCGACAGAGACCGGGGCCTCTGACTGTTGCTCATCGGATAGTCGACCTAACTCTCGAGCCAGCTCCATAGACATCCGTTTGAGTGGAAGGGGGAACAAATCCGGTGAGCCGGTGGAGGTTGATGACAGTGATGACGGGAATGAGTTTGAGTCGGACCCTCAGAAAGGGGGCTCCGCAACCTCTGGGAGTGCTGCAACCACTTCTTCGCCTCAAGGGACTCCGGGGAGTAAATCCGGGATGACGGTGAGCTCCCAGTCGAGCAGCAGTAATATGAACGGAGGGGCTAGTAAAAGGAAGAAGAAAACTAGGACGGTCTTCTCTCGAAGTCAAGTGTTCCAGCTAGAGTCAACATTCGACGTGAAACGATATTTGTCTAGTAGTGAAAGGGCCGGTTTAGCCGCTTCACTGCATCTGACTGAAACACAGGTGAGGGGTTTTGACAGGCATTTTAGCTTCAAGTATTTTTCATATATTTGCTTTGATTGACATTTTAAGTGACTTCGAATTTGGTTTGGAAAATAATAAATAATATTTTTTGGGGGCTTTCATTTAATTCGATAATGATCTTGTGTTGACAAAACAAGCTTACAAGTTGTCATTTGTCGCATAATATTTATATCTTACTTCCTTAAGTAACCAAGTCGGAAGTAATCTGCCTTTCATTGACCTGACAATACTGTACATGCTTGATTGATTGTTAGTTTTGTTTCTCTAATGGATATGACACATTCCAAAATAACATTTCCTCTAAACTCATGTCAAAATAATTTTCGGCACAAGTCAACATAATCCCATAATTCCTGAAATTTAAAACTGATTTATTTTATTTGTGTCTGCCTAAACAGGTGAAAATATGGTTTCAAAATCGGCGTAACAAATGGAAGCGACAATTGGCAGCGGAGCTGGAGGCAGCCAACATGGCCCATGCGGCCCAGCGCTTGGTCCGTGTCCCGATACTTTACCATGAGGCCCATCACTCAGCACAGGACTCAAGTAATTCAACAAATTCTAGTACTCCTCATCAAAATTTAGCGTCATCATATCCTATCCCTTATTATCAACAGTTTGGCGTCTCACCCAGCTCCGTGAACTCCTCCTCGCCGGTAACCCAATCTCGCAACTCGCAGCAGCTTCCCTCTCTAGTTTGATTTAGCTCTTCCCCTCTGTCACCAATTAAGTAACTAATCAGCAAACTTAAGTAAAGCCTATTTATCATATTATGTATTAAACAAGTTACGCCATCATATATAATATAATGTACATCAGGAAGTTAAATAATCCTAAGGTTTATCATAATATCCTAAAGAGAATTTCAAAACTGCTTAAGCAACAATTTATTATCGAGGGAATGAAACATTTCAAAGTTGACTGTAAGTTTAGTACAAGCAGTGTGTATTATGCTTATACGAAATAGTGCTTCCCGTGACTTATCATAACCAAATCTTTTAAGAACAGTTAGTTTAACTATGTCAACTTCCTACACTATAATTCTCTTTAATTACTTGTGCTTGAATGAAAGTGGCATAGTGAATGCCGCAGTCTTGACTTGACGTTGCTAATCATATCAAAAGGGTTTCTCTCTACCTTTGTATTAAAATGCCCCACCGTCCGAGCTACACACTCAAGATTAGGAAGATAGATAGGAAGCCTACGCGACCGACAGACTCTGTTAGACATGAACTACGACTATAGAATAGAACTAGGGAGCCACCATTACATCACAACCGCTATAGTTTTGTCAACTTTTTGTATGCTACATATTTATTCATTACAATGTCACAATATATTCCTTAAAATAGGACTTTGAACAGCGTAATTTCCAGTTTTGATAGACAAGTTCATTTTACTCTACTTTTGCTATTTTCAAGAGAATTCTAAGCCGACGCTGAGCCAACAATCAAAAATTATTATTTCGTATTCCATTTGTCTTGTTCGTGCAGGAACTAGCATGCCCTGAACACTTAATTAACAATGCACAATTAATTAGGGAAATGACAAAGATAATATTGTTTGTGTCATTTGATCTAATGACGACCTTGAAACATCTACAAATTGAATACGCATTTTATCATTGACATTCAGGTTTTACTTTTGTTCCTGTGTGAAATGGACTTGTGGAATAAATGAAATTATTTATTCCAGTGTTGCCACTTCAGAAAGGCCAGTCATGTAATTGTGTCATCAATATCATTATCGTATCACATATCGCTTTTATCGTTAAAATCTTAGAAATTGTTGCAATTACTTTTAGTTTCTAAGCAATTAGTGGGGACTGTTTTATCATGTAGGAATGTATTAAATAACTAAATTGTTACCTAGGTTAGGTATATGTTTATAAAGAGCTGCTTCTACTATTTCTACAACTTACCCTGTGTACTTATATCTATTACAGTAAATATTCTGAACATTTGTATCAAATTATATTATTTAAATTAAATATTATAGTATCTACATCTTATTTATACAAGTTAAATGATAATATTAAGAAGTATCTGTATTATATAGATAGAGGTATAACTGTAATACACTGCTTATACATATAATTATCTTAAGATTATCTTACTGCACGTACTAAATTACTTTGCATTCATTCACACCACCTTAACTTACGCAATGAAAATCAGACGAAAATTGCATCATCATATTATAACATAACTACTAAATGTATATGATAAAATTTAGCATTAGCCATTATACTATACTGATGAAATGATAAATAAATAAAAAGTCTAAATGGTATTTATATCCCATGTGGAAACTCTTCTTCTCTCTTCTCTTCTTCATTTCGACAGGATAGCCACAACAGTTAACGGGACATAATTGTTACCAATACGAGTCGAGTATTTTGATACAGTGTAGTCGGCCATATTTACTTTTAAAATGTTTGCATTTGCTCGGCCCTTCCCGTACGGCTAGTTCTTTCCGCATGATGTTGTACGAACCAAAAGGAATGATTATATTTCACAAAATGTCCATTTGTTGACTTTCTCTTTGGAACAACGGAGTAACGGAGCATTTATTCCCTTTCAAAACATTTTTCTTGGATTGCAGGAAGGAGTCTAAAAACTGGAGAGAAATGAAATAACCAGATACCAGTTCCAACTATAAAATAGTGAAGCCAAAGGAGAGAGGCAATAAAGTAGGATATAAAGTTGCCTCATTATTCGTGTGGGTTGTGGGTTGGGTGGATTAAAGTATTCCCATTCCATATGGGTATAGCCAGATACGAGTATATAGGGAGAAACTCAACCCAGTTTATATTTGACCTGACAGCTTAATACAACTGCCTGCACAGTTCTTTACAGCTTTTCCAATTTAATGCGTTGTTTGAGAAATCTAATATCATCTTCTCAGATTGGATAAGTAATTGGAAAGAAAATGGAAAGGATTCATTGTGTCGTTGTTACATGGGCCATTTACCGTGGATTGTCTGAGAGCGTCATCATCGTCTCCACTTTTTTCCCTAACATTGTTTCTACTCAGAGGAGAGGAGAGCGGAGGATGTTGTATTAGATATATTTTCGCTTTCTCTTCCGACTCCATTACCCCACCTAAGTATTTCACGGTAAAATGTGGGCAACTTTTATAAGCATATAAGTACCTACACGCGGGGTATAGTGGCACACCGGCCATATTATGCTATATAGAAATCCCTTTCCTATCATCATCATCTAATAGAAGGTAAATAGCCTAGTCATTACCTTTGATATACTATCCTTGGCTTGGCTTCGCCCTCCTCCTTAGTTTCAGTTCAGTCCTGACTTTTCCCTTTCCCTCTTGTTTTATTTAGTCCATCTTCCAGGGAAGGGATCGGATGGGGATTGGAGAATCTAGCTGGAACCGTTCTCCTTCTCCATTTGACTGGCTTGGCTTGGCTTGGCTGTTATTGTTGTTGCCACGAGAGAGCTTTCCATTTCCTTCTAGGAAACCAAATAGATATATAAAAAACGTTCATACGAGTAAGCAATTTTTATTTATATCCGAGATATAAATTTGTCGGAACAGAATCAGTATTCTTTTATTCTTTTATTTTGTAGAAAGTCATTCCAATCATGGATTACTTAGGTGAGGTGGACCACAGCAGTATAAGTCTGATTCTGACTTTGGCCTTCTTATTTTGGCTTATCCTAAAAAATTCTTAAATATGGTACCAGTACTGATTTGTTTGGGGGGCACTTGGACTTACCGCAGTATGACTGGAACAATAAAATTGTTAAAGAACAAAAATATTGAGTTATCTGCCTTCCTTGCTTTAAGCAGAATTGTCCGGTTTGTCCCCAAACCATTCCATTCCATTTTAATCATTTAATCATTCTAAAACTAAAGATAGTCATTTTGTGGACGCGACTATTCTGATGTAGTCCTAGGCGGAAATCTGGGCAAGCAGATTGTAGCAGTCGAGAATGATAGCGTCCATTTGTGTAAATAAGAAAGAATGGGAAAGTTTGGAGAGGAGCAGTTATGGGAGGCAGTTAAGGAAGGAGGAAAAAGCCGCCCTTCTCCCACCACTAAACAAGAGGGAAAGTAGCAAATCTATTTGAAAACTGTTGGTAATTGAAGTGACTCAGCTGGCAGTTATCGAGGAGAGAAAATACTTTCCCAGGCCATTCAGCACAAGATTGAAGAAGGGAAAGTAGAAAAGCCCAAGCCAAGCCAGACCAAGCAAGCTGGGCTGGCTGCCGCTCCAATATGCTCCATTAATCCCACAAGCTTTTACACTGCGCTCGTTTCCTTCCATTTCCATTTATTTTTTCCCGACTCCCAGCTTCTGAGCTGGAATCCACAACACAATACAACCATTTTTGAGAATTTATAGAATGGATATAATATATCCAACCCAGCCGCATATCTGGGAAACGTAAATACGTACCCAGAGACTCTAAAATGTCTGCAGCCTTGAACTGAACTTTTATATACCGGGTACGGGTACTTTAATATACGAGGATACTACTACCTGGAATGAAAAAGAAATTGCTAGTTTTTTTTATAGAATAGTGAAAACTGAGGAAAGTTGGAGAGAGCAACACGAATGAACATACACACAGTCCATTGTTCCACCTTAATCGAAGGGGAAAATAAAGAAGAAGTGTCGAAATAAATATCAGCCACTGATTTCCTCCCTTCCTTCCCGGGGAGGAATTAATTGAGATCCTGGATTGGATCAATAAGAAGGAAATGTACTAAATGTACCTATGTATGTACTTGTGTAAAAAATAGTTTATAAAATGTGTAACATGCTGATGAATCCATAATATATATCTAATGTCTCAATGTGTCCAACTATTGTATCCAAAAGTGGAGTTAAAAATGAAAGGAAGGAGAGTGACAAGAAAATGGAATGGTTTTATTGGAAGATTGCATTCCAAGAAGAAAACAGGAGCATGATCATGATCATCATACATAAAAATAAAATTGACTCTCATTGTCAGTCCTCTCTTACTCTCTCCCATCGCCGTCCTGTTCCCTTTACTTCCATTCCATTCCATAATGTAATACAGTTGCTTTCACTCTCCTATCAACATTCCCATCTCCGAAAATCCCGACTTCTTGAGTACCACACCCAAAAATGGCTCTATTTCCCTCTTCCCCCAAATCTTATTGACTGGGACTAGACAGGAGAAAACGGGAAGTAATTTTTTTCCGCTTTTTATCTCTCTCTTTATACTTTGCTCACATCGCATCATCACATCATCATCGCATCTCTTTTTTTCCTTCTCCGAGAAAAAATATATCTATCCCATTCCATTCGAAGCGTATATATTTATGCTCCTTACATGTGTAAATAGGTTGGTGGTGGTGGTGCTAAGTTCGTAAGTTTAATACGATCTTGTAAATAGCTGTGGTTGAAAAAGCTGTGGGTAGAGTGCAAGAGGGGAAAATATACTCTTTACTTTTGTGTCATGTGGATTCGATTCCCTCGAAAACGCTATTAAGGAAATAGGGAAGCTATATCATCACCCTCACCTTACACGCATTATGGAGCCGGGAATTCCTTATACGGATTTTTATTTATTTATTACTACCCACACATATGCCGGAGAGGAGGAGAAGAGAAGGAAAAAACCGTTTTCAGCTTCAATGAACCACAGCTCAAGTCTTATGGAGTGGCTTGGCTTGAAAACACCCTCATTTCTACCAGGGTGAAACAAACATACAGAAGCTCGTACACGCTGAAAGAATGTATAATATACATCTTTACAACAAGTATTACATGGGTTATTTGACTTTGACTCTTTTTGGGGAGAATATATATGAGCTAGCTTTAGGAATTACTTATAGGCTGGGAGTGAAATGGAAATATTAGCTTTCTCCTACTTTCTCCCTTCCTTCAACAGTTTAGAGGAAAATAAGAAGGTGAGGACTGAGGAGGAGCGGTAAGTGACTCTGGTGGAATCAAGAAAGGGAATGCAAGGAGGAACTTCATCCTCTTTATTATGACTATAGAGAAATATGTACATATTCTCTGATTCCTTTTTCCCTCTCGTCTTTTCACTCGTTTTCTACTTCAAAGCATTTCTCGCTTTGTAACATTTTCTCCTCTTCTTATCTTCTTTTTTTTCCTCTCTCTTTTTTTCGGGCAAGTTAGTCCTCCGACTTGATTCATTTTATAGACATGTTTGTTTCTTTTCGAGGGTAAACTGTGAACTGCAGCAGAGGAGTGGCAATAGATCGGAAGAAGTTATCGATCTCTATCTTGCTACACTTTCTCCCTAGATACTTATATATTAGGTGATATGATATTACATAGATAGTGTGATATATAAGCCATATATGTTTATATCCATTTACTAAAGAGAATTTCTTGTTTATTGGAGCAATCATTCAACGTAAATTCCCACTCGCACTTTTCACAAATGAAGTAATAAACTGGATGCGAGGAAATTTTGTAAGGCGGTGATGAGGATATGGATTGCCTCCAAAATGGCTATCACTGGATAATGACAAAATGGAGGAAATTATTTAAACAATACGAAGAAGCTAACTTGCTTGTTTCATGTACACCAAATACATATATAGATATTTTGTACACGGTGCAGTTCATCCTGCATCATTTCATTTCACTATTATGTTGCCCGTTCAACTATTCACATTTAGTAGGAATTAAGTATCCATTAAGTAGATAGATCAGAAATAGAACAATTTGTGCTTGGTGAAAGTGACAGAGAAAATTAGTTAGACTATGGCTATACTTGTAGGATTTGGAATGATGCTATTATGGCATTTCTTGCAGAGTTGACTGGGATGGGAGAGACGGAGTGAGGTGAAGTAGAAAATTGGGATTGTGATGTGATGAAGCAATGGAAAGTCTAGTTGGGTAATACGACAAAAAAATAAGTCGTAGAAAAAAGGCACTCACCACACATGCACGAGGATTGGAATAAGGGTGAGAACAAGATCAAGATGAGGAAAGTGAGAAGGGGGAAAGTGTGGACATGTCTGAAAACTTTTATATCCAATCCAAAGCAATGCAATGCAATACGACGGGAGAAACTTTGAGAAAATAATGGAGAGGGAGAGTCCTCACAAGATAATAAAGGATTTGTATTCGGATTTTGTCAATAATCCTGGAAACGCATCCTGATTCTTAACATGCACACATAGTCTGCTCTGCAAGCCCCGACAGATCTTCATAGTTGTTGAGCTGTAAGCTGTACTCACGGTCGCATGATAATACCCACAAAGACAATTGATTTTCGGACAATTCCCACAGTAGGAATTTCCACAGTGCCAACTGCCACAATTGAACTATTGCCGCAGTGATAACTCCCACCTTCTGCAAATTGCCACATGCGTCAACTGCCACAAACAAACAATTGCCGCATAGACAATCGGCATATCCACAATTTAAAAAAATCAACCAAAGGCAAACGTACTGTGTAGATACTGTGTGCAAGCCCAATGTTTCCTCAGCTAATGAATTGTATGCAATTTGAAGCACAAAGCTTGTTTCATGATGTGTTCATATATATCTTTAATTATGTACCAGCTAGGTCAATGTATTATTAAAAGTCAAACGTTAGATTAGTGTGTGCCATTAACTTCTGGATGTTCCAGTTAATATGATTGGATGTATCTACTAACTAACAGCATTTTGTGAATGCGCTGAAATTAAATAAATATTAAAAGAAAATGGTTTCATAAACCTGTTTAATAAAATTGTTTCATAAACCTGTTTAATAAAATTGTTTCATAAACCTGTTTAATAAACCTAACGGTTTAATAAAATTGTTTCATAAACCTGTTTAATAAACCTAACGGTTTAATAAAATTGTTTAATAAACCACGCA
>JAQIXQ010000154.1:0-49951 GCA_034700485.1 Pseudosinella alba | reverse complement strand
GCGGAGGATGGTAATGATAATATTGCCATACTTACATGCATTAATGTAATGGACCAAGTGGAAAAATAGTACATCTCCTTCTTCCTCTTCCACACTACTTGGGTTTGGCCCATGTTCTCTAGTCAGTAGGTCCTCTATTCTCAAGAGAAGGGAGATAGGGAAGAAGAGGGGAAAGTGATAAAAATGCATTATTTAAAAGCAAGCTAGGCAAGTAGCTCATTCTCTACTTGGGATGGGAGCAGAGACTCTCCAAAAATAACAGAGGAATAATATAAAGATCATTGGAGAAAGTTGGGGAATGACAGAATAATCTGGGTACGCCAACGCAAAATAAAATAAAAATCTTTCTAGAGGGAAAGCCTTCGTCATCATCATCATCATCATCGTCGTGATCAGCAGAAAAATAAAAATTATCTGGGGTATTATTCCCTTCTCCCCTCTTGGGTATCAGTCTCCTTGGGTCATGATGGGGAAATCAGCTTTTCACTTTGATAATAGAATTAATATTAAATGTTATCATATCATGAGGATGGATAGAGATAGAGATGGATATGTAGATGAATGCATATAAGCATGGAAGGAAATGTGAAACATCTGCTGCTCCTCTGATAAGATCTGATGATGAGGATTATGATGATAATGATGATGTTGCGTAGGCTGGCAAGTGACCACTTCATTTAATCCTCTCATGTATTAATCAAGTAATCACTTGTATATTTTTAATAACAAGCTCGTTAATTGCAAGAATTATTTCTGTATAGGAATCCTTGTTAATTAATTAGTATGTACGTGGGTGGGAGATATTTCTATGAAGTGTAGAATGGACAGAAAGTCCTGCTTATTTTGGGAGATTTTTTTTCTATACAAAATTGATTATGATTCATGATAATATAGGATAATGATGCCGTGATGCCGGCGTTCAAAACATAACAGGAGTAAATGATGGCTCCATGAAACTGTAACAATAGGATTGAGAAGAAGGATTCCCGATAATTATACATATGTACGAGTTGGAGGATGGAAAGTAACTCGTTTTGCCCACAATCTTCCAGTTTCTGCCGCGTTCACTGGTCTTCATCAAAATGCCATCATTAGTCCCGTAATTATTTAATGAAGAGGCAGCAGCAGCCACAAAGAAAGTAATTATAATGGCCTCATCAAGCAGTTATGTTGTTGGCTATGGCTATCATATCATATCACTACATAAATAAGTACACATCAACTGCGGAGAAAGGTCCTTCTCCGTCTGACGTGTTCATGGCATTTGCAGATTAGGTTATGGGTCGTTCCGCCCCCATTCCAGTGAAGGTTGGTTTAACCGGACATTATTTTATAGCAATGAAAGAACCTAGAATTACTAGTCAAGTTTGCTAGTCATATCTTATATTTTTTATCACTTTGGCAAGAAGGACTTCATTTACATATAATTTTGAAGTCACGGTCAGTATTTCTTATTCCGGGCTTGGGGCCTACAATTTTGAAGTGGTCTTAAAATTAAATGATGGACAATAAACAACATCAAGCTGCCATGTAGAGTACTTTTTTTTTTTTTAGATAAAAGTGAAAATAACAAAACCAGTTACGTTCTGTTTTTGCTGCAATTCTCCAAGTAAAATGCATACTCAAACACATGGATGGAAGGTTACAAACTCACACGACATGAGTGTGTTTGTGACATTTCTTTTAGCAAATCCATCCCAAACATGATCTGATCATGATGAATGAGCATGCTCATCATTGTGAAATCCGCATAGGAAAAAGTTTTTGATTATGAGCGTGTGTGGCCTTCGATGACCGTGAACTAGGACTACCACAATTACGTTACGCCACCGGCAGTTCGAGTACCAATGTTACATTATTTCATAATATATAATATAATGAAATGTCGCCGTTGCTCAATTGTTAACATAGTCCCACTCACTAAAATAAAGGAATTCATTGGAAATTATTCTGGTTGGTATCGTCCGTACAAGTTTGGAGATCTGATCATTCTAATTTTTGTAGTTGATTGATCGGGATTCAGATAAATTGAAAAACTTTTTAACAGGGAGTATATTACGTAGATACTTAC
Source organism: Pseudosinella alba (assembly GCA_034700485.1). Classification (NCBI taxonomy): domain Eukaryota; kingdom Metazoa; phylum Arthropoda; class Collembola; order Entomobryomorpha; family Entomobryidae; genus Pseudosinella; species Pseudosinella alba. Next base: position 47,880 of record JAQIXQ010000154.1, on the reverse strand, counting down.
TAAAAAGAGGATATCCAGTTGCTTTTACAGCCCGCATCCCTTTTTGTTCCAACAAAAGGGGATTATTTTTCAATGTCAGCTATCCAATCCTCCATGTTGTCCTCCTACGGCGCGACATGACATTGTCTGAAACTAGGATGTAATTGCAATGCATTGTTTCAAATTCCCTTTTAGTTTCATGATATTGCACAGTACTTTAGATACAAGTATAAACCGCGAAACAAAAAAATAATAGAGATCGATTCCGGAGAAAAACTGGACTGGAGAATCGCCGAATGCCCCAGCTGCAGATACTTGTTTAGAAAAGGATTGCATTTTGTTGTTGTATAATTTATGGAGTTTAAGTATAAAAGGGCTGCAACATATTGTTCCTTTTTTGGAATGCTTCACCTCGTGCACTTTCCATTTCCATTGGTGAAATAAATCATTTAGAATTAGCTCCAGTCCATCCCTGAAAATCCTCAGGTATAGAAAGTGAAGCAACGTGAGGTACAGATAGGAAGAGTTGTAAGATAGATGTAGCTGTAGAATTGAACTATTTTTAAGGGGCTGTGAAAACATGAGTTCATAATACTACCGGGTTGATAGTGCATAAAAATGGCGTAAGTAGTTATACTTGCCCTTGTTGCTGGTTATATTATTTTCATGCTCCTCACAACGATGGAGAACTATCACACATCTATTCCTATACCAATTGAACCTAGTGAAAGGAAAAGTATATTTGTGACGTCGAGGCTTATGCAAAACTAGCAATGTTTACTCTTTTTCGCAAGTTTCAAGTTTCCACTTATAGCATTGCAAAATCGGCTGAATTATTTTGGCGTTGTTCATTCAGAGGATGAATAAATATGCAGTGTACCATGATTATTAGCAGGCAAAAAAATGACGCAAAATAGACCCAGCAGATTCTAAAAACGTTTACAGTTCCTTAAGAATCCCGGGTTGCATTACATTCATATTCATGAGCGGTAGTAAGTTCCATGCACTGTTTAAATAATAAGATATATTTATATTTCGTAGCCAACATCAGTTGCACCTCGTAAAATCTGCTTTCCACTTGGAATTGGAGTGGAAGCTGACCCCTTCTTGTATAAACCTTATTATATAATTCATAAATTCATTACTATGGGGCAAAGTGTATAGAAAATTCTGCCACGATCTGACAGTTGTAATAAAGTGGATTGCAAAAGTGGAAGTTAATATAGCGGACTGCATGACCAAAGACATTATTACGGAGCTGAAAGCGTAGTTATGATTTCCCAGGCTTTGTCTGTCTGTGTGCGGTCTCCTGTCTTTATTCTTTTATCAATTTCTTCAATTTTTTGCATAAAGTTAATGTGACTTATGAGGACATCGGCCGGTATTGATATTCGGCCAGATCGGACGGCTGGAAGGGGCCAATGATCAATATCCAGTTTTAACATTACCGTTTATGGAACCTTGTATACATCGACGCCATTATAATTTATCTGTCAGCTCCGTAGCTATTCCTTTGTAAAAGGTTGATTGTCCTTATGAGAGTGTAGGGATTCTGATTCTGTTGTAGCTCTAGCGTGTGCCCATAAATTAAACCTGGGATGACAAAAGAGTTTAAGGTTAATTTTCACTGAAGGGAAGGCATATATCAGTTTCCCTACTTTTGCTACAATTCAAGAAAAGACCTGGAACAAAAATTGTGCATTTCTCTGAAAGTAACAAGTTGCATAATAAATCTGGATGTGTCAGCAGACTATCTAATGTTATAACTGAACCCTAAATTGAAAACCATTTTTTTAACGGCATAAAAAATTAACAAATTTGTTACATTAAGTACCGTTAGATATACCTATAAAATATCACAGCCATGTACAACTCTCATGTGATGGTTTTTTTTAACAAAAACTGCTTAGGTAACTATCAATTACTGGTTTATGAGAGAGAAAAATTGTAACAGAATGAATACAGGACAAACTTTTGGAGGACAGAGAAATGAAAGTGCAATCCTATTTTTTACATAATCCGAATACAAGTTTGGCGGATGACAATGACCAGTGTTAATAGTTTACTTACGTTATTCCTTCGAAGTTTGCAGTTGTGTAAGCTAACAATGATATCATCCCCACGCAAACAACACAAACAATTTTGCGTGTTTGTGATTTCCGAGCGAGTTTGTGAAGACGTGCGTGGCATGACAAATATTATTTAGGGTTTGCAATCATAAACTTACTTCAGTGGGAACCATGACAAGACAACTTTGTCTAAAAAAAAAGTAGACACATATAGTTGATTGGGTCCACTGGACATGTCCAACCCCAAGATTTTTTTCTTGGGGAGTGGGAGAGTGTCAATGAGGCGTGTGCATCATTTTGACATTTATTACGAAAAGGGGAAACTTTCTTCATTGATGACAGTCATGTCATGCTCTCTGTTTACAGCGAAGGAAAACATTCCGACAAATTCCAAGCTTATATTCAACTGGGATGGGTAAAGAAGCAAATATGACGGAAATTGTATCTGATGAGTTGGAATTCTGACCATTAATGATTAATGAAATCACAACTCCTGAAACTTCTTTCACTCTACATCATTTCCGCTTTCACTGCAAAGTGCAAAGTTGAAGGAAAGTTTATAAATGTATCGTAAACCAAAATTTATAAGTCAAACAGCATACGGTTTTTAAAGCCGCATTTATACACATGCAATTTACTCTAGACAATTTAAATATATTTAATATACCTAATCAAAATTATAAAAATCTTAACTAATCTTTTTAACTTTTATCATCTTTAAATTTCAGATGACGAGACGGTAAACTAAACGGTCACTCGGTGAACTGAGCTTTCACCACATGTACCCATCGACTAGAACTTAAACTCAGCGCAATTTCACCATGGAGTAAAAAAAGCATACAATAGTGCATATTTATGCTAAATTGGCAAAGTCCTATTTAATATTAATTATTCAAGTCAATTTAAATTCCTACATAGGCATTTCAGTATCTTAAGTTGTTTATGTTCACTAGTGTCATCATAAATGTATTAACGACAATTCAATTTACCTACAACAGCTAAATATTATTCCAGTGCATAATTATTAATTCAACTATTTCAACTACTAATCGATATATTTTTAGGCAATTTACTAACTACAATTATAATTATTTATAAATGTATTGTAGATATTATATTATATTCCAATTTTCAATGTATTTTCGGTAAGTCATCATCTCGCCATTTTAATCCGTGCTAATAAATATATGGGAATGGGCAGTGAAACTGGGAACGTTTCACAATTTGACTTTAAAAGAGGGAGAGAGAGAAAGAGAGAAAATTTAAGAAAAATAAAATAAAACTTACAATTTATTTTAAATTCCTAATTTATAAATGTGTAAATTACATATACAGTTAAAGATATATATTATAGCCTTCCAGTATTAACTAAAATAGAAATAGAGATGTAGATCTATTTTAAAACTAAAGTTGGAACTCTTCAACAATGAACAAGATCCTATAAATAAATAATGTACAATAACCCAATTCATTTAGCCCTTCAATATTTCAATATTGTCAATTCAATTATTATATCTCTAACCATAATTTATATCACTTCCTTCAATCCTTCATTCATCTACATGTATAATAATATAATATGAGTAATATGATAATTGATTAATATGTAAATGTAACCTTTGTGATTACTAATTACAAAAATTATACCCTCTATTAGTACAATAGAAGGAAACTACTAGAAAAAAAAACTAATCAACTTTAGCAGTTTACAATACTAAAAACTGAGGGGAGAGGGCGGGGGGAAAATTTAACAAAAAAAAGTTTTAATAGTAATTTTCTAGATGAACATAAACTATTTGTTAAAAAAATATCTAGTAGAGCAGGTTTAAGAAAAAAGGATTCAAGTGTTACAAAAAAAAATGTTTTTATTAATTAAGTATCTATTATATAGGCATATTCATAATAAAGATTCTAGTCTAGCCATAACTGAAGGGAAATATAACGTCATTTAGTCTGGTATGTTATGTTAATACTTTTGGAAAGGGTTTACTTGTGCTCTATGCTTTAAATCGGGTGGATGAATAGAACGCCGATATGAAAATATTGAAATAGTATTTAGTGAATACTAGTAATAGGTCATTTGAAGTTGAGCACGACCTTTGTTCTATTTTAAATCCCATCAGTAGAGATAACAAATAATTAAAGCAAGTTTTTCTTTTTCAAGAAATTATATATAAATTAAATAATGCTGTATTCGGTCCCAAATGATTTCTTGCAAAAAAAAATTCAAATTAGTGCAACATGTTCCTGTGGAATGTATGATTCTGCTATTTAATAATGATAAAGATTTTACATTCTTTCTAGTCTTATGGTAGCATTGTATCCTAATATGTTCCTTAAAAATCAAATGGTTTAGCAGGGCTGAAGTGTTTAATCTACTTTATTTGTATATTTTGTGTTATTTATTCCTATTATGCTTATCGTATTTTAGTTATGCTGGGGAGGTATTTTCTATGTACACTATTAAATAAAATAGTACGTTCTACATTATTGAGTAATGAATTGGGAGTGTCCGTGTAAACGGGATAAAAAAATTGTAAGTAAGGGAAAAGTTTCTTTCTAATCGTAAGATTATGATGTCTTGTCTGATTTTCTTAGGTGACTGATGATACAAAACTTGATAAAGAGGTTTGATCCGGGGGTATATAAATCTAAATATACATAATATATATTACATATATTACATATATTATACTTATCAGAGTATCACTTTAAAAATAAAATTATGTTTATTATAAATTCATGGCATTGAATGGGGGTTTTGAATTTTGGATTTCATTTCTTTTAAAATGCATACAAGGTCATTTATTTATCGTAGACAAAAATGCTTTTGTTATGCATTTCATCATCAGTTTATCAAATTAATTGGACTATATTTAATTAGTCAACCATTTATACATCCACGCTGTTATCAAGTTGCTAAAACCGGGGACTTTAAGTTAAATTAAATTAGTAATTAAAGCAATTGTAGACATATTCATTATTTCAGTGTTTGGAATTCCTAATTCATTATGACCATATTATCATAGTCAGCCTTCGCAAATCACTTTCCTTCATTTAAAATTGCTCAGGTATAATAAGAATATTAATCGCCCTCAAAAGCATTCTAGCCATTTTCAGTTACAAAGTGGCATATGCAAATAAATAGGTACATGAGTAATTTATATCACTATTAAAAGATTTGATATTTTGACATAACCAAAACAAACATTGACAATTATCATAGTCAGCCTTCACATTCTGTCACTATACTCCACCATTTACTTGTAACGATAACTTGAACGAGGCAGTAAAAAGGATTGAGCCCAAATGGAGCAAATTCATTCCTTTTATATAGTTTCTAAAATTATTTCTCATTCTACAGACTACAGACTAACTAACTGGTGACATCATTAACTTTTCGTACATTGCCGGATTGTCCATTGCTTTAATTCCTGGAATCCATAACTTAACAACGTTTATTGCTAAAAATTTATTGGGAATGGGAAGCATAAGCAATATAGTGCAAGTATATAAAATGAGTGAGTCTGCCACATTTGAGCTCATTCCTATTTAATGGCTCGTCACTTGAAAATGGGAGGAAAGTGTTCGGGAGAATTATTATTGAAAAATACATGAGCAAGTTTAGATAAAGCAGCGTATTTGTGAAGGCTAATTATGATAATAGATTGGTTCGGTGAAATAGTAATTGTAACTATCAAATCACTTTATAATGGAACATCTTATTTTGCTAACCGTGTAAAAATATGACAAGTCGCAGGTATGAGACGAGACTAATAATCATTTACTTAAGTTCTAATTATAATGGCGGGAGTATATCACATTTGTACCTACAAGCATAAAAATCACGTGAAATCATAAAAATGAATTTCAAATGTATAGTACTTCAAAATTGAATTGATTCATCATCATTCATCATCATCCTTCGGCATTTTGCATAGAACACTTATCCTGACTTAGAATTGGAATTAATTACATACGTTTCGACGTCACTAACATAATGTTCATATGCATGCTTAGTTAGAATGTCGCTAGATAGATTCGATTGGCTTTTGAAGTTTTGAATTGAAATTAAGGATATGATTGATATGATTACAAATAGGCGGGCATCAAAATAAAATGTTCCATTTTTATATTTAAATACTATATTGTCAACCACCAGTTTCCTTCCTTGATCAATCTTTTCAAACATATAGGTATAGTGTATAGCATTAACTATTGAAGTTTACTAATTGTGTACCATTAAGAACATTTGTGTAACTAGGTAATAGGTTTTTTGTTACTAATTACATATTAATGTCCCGGAAGAAGAAATGGGAATTTGTTGTCGATATATCCTAGTAGATGTCGGTAAATTCTGCAATCTCCAGTTAGAAAACGGATATTTCCAGATTCATCTTCTGCAACAAAAAAGTATGCCCGTTAATAAGTTGCGCATTAATCGCATAAATCGTCTTCATTGCGAATTCGTATCTTTTTAATAAAGCCGAATATCATTCCTCTGATTGTGGGTGTGTACCCGACACCCGATAATTATCCTCACATCTTTTAGATGAATCCATTAATCCAGGTTCCAAAACTGGGATGAAACATTTGGAGGAATAGTCGAATAAGCACTCTTTCATAATTACAGAAATTAATGGGGAAGTTGAGCTTAATCGCATTATCCAATTCATATTATTTACAAATACAAATTATTGGAAATATTGCCATAGCATATCTATCAAAGTCATGATAAGTGATCAATCAAATCTCTCCAAATTTTTGTTTTCGGCTAGTCAATGTGCAAAATAATTAACTCCAACAAAAGAAAAAATAAGTTTATTTAGGATTTTGCTTTTCAAATTTTGTCGAATAACATTTTATGCAAGTATATATCTCATTTTTTCTCACAAAATTCAGTTCAACAAAGGAAACTTGATTTCAGTTTTCAGTTCAAATATAGGTGGTGTGTACTGGTCTAATTCATATAATTCATATTATGTATATTATACTACATATTATTATCTTAAATAATTCACAAATAAAAAGATCCATATAGTCATAAATAGATTACCAGTTATTAATGAATGTGTCTTATCGTATCAGGAATTCGTTCAATAATGCAATTTTTGCTCTTTTTATCCTTTTAGAAAGCGAAATTAATTATTTCAAATGAATGTAATTTATCGATTCATTTTGCTTCGTGTCAAGAAATATACATTATGACAGAAATAATTGTACAGTTATTACGATATGGCTAACTTAAGTTTTAACAGGAACCACAAAAAAATTCTTTGTATAACTATGTGCCATAACGCATTAGACATGTCGTACAACTTTCTTAATTAACTTGTAGTCTAAAAGTATCCATATTTCCTTTACAAGCCTCCACCTTCTGGGAAGCAACTTCCCCCAACTTATAATTTAATTAGCGAATAAACAAGTTTTCCTCCATATGCCTAAACAAATGTAAAGGTGAGACATGTCAAGTAAATCAAAAGTAACATCAAAACTCGGACAATTAAATTAGTTTGGGGTATTATTTGATAAGTTTAATAATAAATCTTAATACTTTTTGCCGTTGATAATACTAACCTACTTATGTACATAATGCAGTAGTTCAAGTTCACCATTTTCATCCTCCCCACCCAACTCTTTCCCAGTCATTTTGCAGAACTCATGGCCGGAACAGTAATTACTAAAATTGTGATGACAATTACAAAGTCATATACATATTTAAAGTTATTAAGTTATTAACAAGTAAGTAACAATTTTAAATTTGCTCCATCATTTTATTTTCCAAACTTAAAATTTACTTTTCTTTTCCATACGAGATCTGGGATGTGATGCACCTGGTTGACACAAACAAATGAATTCAGAAATGAATCCTCGAATTAAACTCAAGTTTATTAGCATTGAGACTACCATGAATAGATAGATGCACAATCTAAAATGACTATTTTTGTTTCTTATATATTCAGACTTTGAAGATTTTTTTTTTCTATTATTTTTTTTAAAATTCAGAGTCGAAATTGTTAGCTAACAAAAGTGATATTATGTTAAAATAAAACATTTCCAAACGCTTATAAGTACATACATATAAGCATCGCTTGTAACGAACAAAATAAAATCAACACGTGGCATGGCAAAAAATAATTTAGCCTTTTTGTATTTTCTGCATGACATGCCCAGAAAAGGTAATAAATCTCTATTGGTGCATGACATGAATTTCTTTCTTGACTAATGCAAAACTACAAGATACTCCCCAGCTTTGGGCTACGATCTGGAGGATTTGAGGATTTTCGTGTAAGTATAAAATAAAAATCTTCCGGTGTTACATATAAACGGTCACCATAGCTATGCTATAGTGACTGAACTATATTGACTGGACTAGAATATCCTCAATAAAAAACAAAAAGCGTGGAAGAAAGTATTTATGATGATGATGATGGCAAAAGTGTTTTAGCGCCAAGCGTCACGAAATAAGGAAATGAAAAGGAAGCTGTTTTTATTTCATGAGAGATTTTCTTTTTTCTTTGGTTTTGCTGTGTAGCCGTTTTAAAAGATTTTTTTTATTTAAAAAAAGGAACGAAATATTTTTTTTATATAGATCCGTCATCCCGTTTAGACTTCTCCGCCTGTTCCAATTGCAATTCCATTTATTCCTTTTCGTCACTAAACAACTTAAAGATAGATTATGTTTCCAAGAACTTAAAATTATGTTTAACTTAAAAATATAATGTAATCATAATTAATTAACTATGCTAGATAGACACATTAATACAAACTAATAATAAAATGCTACACAACAATCTAATGTTTAACAATTAGTCTGATATAATTATCTATATTCTACTAATAACCAGATAATCAACTTAGCTTTCCACTATATGTATTTTTTTATCGAATATGACTTAATTTTTAATTAGGTATTTAATGCTAATACAGATTGGACGTGTTTAGCAATGACGCTGTACACGATAGATTTTTTAATAGATATTTTTTTTGGTATTTAGTGCTTCATTCTAATTCTCATTATTCTTATTCATTCTTGCTGATATTAATTCAATTCATTGCCTTTTTTTTTTTTTTTTTTGAAAAGTAAACAGCACAACAGTTTTATTTTTTGGAAGGTACAGCCTACTAATTACAAAATTATGATCTTAATGTTAGATAATTATTTAAATGTATGTTACAAGCTATACTTATTATACTAAATACAATATAGTTTATATAAGTAGTATGTAAGGTTACAATAATACATACCATCTTTGGAATAATCCTGTTAGTTAATTACGTAAATCTTTCATAATTAAAAATATTTTCCCGGAGGGAATTGAAAAGAAAGCTGCGGAAATAGAGAATGAACAGAGGGTAAAGGGAGCAAGGGTGATGGATGAGTTTTGCTGTCGGGGTGAAAGCTGGAGCATATTATGTACATGTTGGCAAAGATGACTAATTTCTAAAAATAAAAGTCAACTTTAATTAAATATAATTACATGTCATATAATGGCAGCAGGTACAAGAAGGATCAAATAGCCCATTGACAATTGATGGAATAAGAATTACAATCCATAAAATTTAACTTATAATTGTCTACGCTGAATATGTGGTAGGGAACTGACTATCTATCTACAAGGATAAAACTTAACTATTATCTGCTAAAATGACCTTAACAATGGCAATTTGACGATAAGTTTATATGTACAATGATCAGTGTCTCCTTTCCTTTTGTCACCCTTCATAAAAGAGGGAAGAGGAAATAAAGTTGGTACATTTCATAGCTCTAGAATGGGATGGGTCACGCTGCTAACTTTTAATAGTGAAATGGATTGACTGGCAATTCATTGAATCCTGGAATAAGCTACGACTATGACTATGCCTATGACTATGACAAACGGAAATAAAGTTGGTTGGACTTCCTCTGGCTTGGTGAATGATTATGTCATATGACATAAGACATTTCTTTTAGTTGTCCCTTTCCTTACCAAATTTCGAAGATAAAAATCGCGATGATGATTCTCTAAAAATATCCCCTTTTTTCTTTCCCTCCTCCTCCTCTCCCTCCACTCATCTCTCTATTTTGTTCCTTATGTCTAGCTTTTTGACTTTTACTACTTTCATTTGTCATTATGTTCTTATCTACAAAGGGAGGGGGGAAAATCCAAGGTCAAATCCTATCTCTACGACTATAACTATGACTATATGACCAACACCAGTACCAGCTTTCACCTCCGCTCTCTCGCTCCCTGTAAAACAGCCCCACTTTATTTGTAAGTGTAAGTAAAAGTATAGAGGGGGAATTCAATGCATGTTACGATGCTTTCTCCTTTTTTTCATAGTCTAAAAAAACAACTCCAACAAAATGATTTGGTGAGGATGACGTTGGTGGTAGAACTAAAGTACAATTTAATAGTATATCACTGCTTGTTCAACAAACGGAACGAGACGACTCGATGATCATGATGATGATGATGATGACGACGACGACAGCACAACTGACTTCACTTTATTCATCTCTCCGGTTTTTTTTTCTTCAGATATATATTCCTGTTATATTTTTTATGAGGTACTTTTCACATGGTCAGAGGAGTCCACATCCCGTTTCCCCAACCCAAATGAGAACTGACGAGCCTGGCTTCTCTTGTCTGCTGCGTTGGGGGCTGAGACCCCGTCATAGTCTTCCTCCGCCATGTCCGGACTCTGGGCTCGCTTCCCCAGTCCAAAGGAATAGATTTTAGATCTTCGCTCTTGTCTAAAGGAAAAGGGCAGATGGAAAGAGAGAGAGAGAAAGTTAGAGACAAGTTGTATCTATTACATTCTTATACAAGGAAAGATTGGGGGCTCAAGTCGTGTTTTACATTTTAAAGGACATTTTTATGCTGGGGGAGGCTGTCACCAATTCTTGTCATGTTTCCTGGATTTTTTATGCTAATCCCTCGACTGACATTAGTTATGTAACAGTAACGGAGGAGAATTTTGTGATAATAATATTTCAAAATTATAATTTTTTATCTTGGATTTTTTCTTTTGCTATGGGCGAATGTTCTGTGGTCGAAACATGACATGACTGTATTAGCAGATGTAGATGTATTAAAAGAAAAAGTTCGAAAAGGAAATATTTGATTTTTCTTCTGAACCTGGCTGATATAACAAGGTAAACGAGTTTGGGAAGCAACAGAAGTTAAATGATTTTTTTGCGATTAATTTTTGCATTTCAACCGAATACATACATAAATCCATCAACAATCACACCAAGCCAAAGCCAAAGCCATCCACCCCAAAAGCCCAAAGTGACTTTCACCAGTTTTTACTAAAACTCTAACAGGTGTTTGCTTGGCATAGCCCACATAAAAAAATGATCGTTTCGTTAGTCCCATATTTAATATGATTTTATAGGCTATATCTCATCTCATCTCATCTCATGCCTATCTATTCATAAATATCTTTATGCGCTCACTTCCAACCCTCAGCCCACGCAAATATATTTTGTTTGATATGATCATCATCAACATGAAAACCACAAAGGGTAACTAAAAAGCTAAAAGGGAATAGGGGAAAAAATGATGGAGACATACATAGTCAGTGTCACCAGAAGAAGAAAACAAGCGTTCTTTTGCTGAGGAAAGATTTATTCCATGAATTTTATTTTTTTCCTTGTTTAAGCAGGAGCATTTTGAATCCCATGTGGAATCAATCAAAATTTATGCAAGTAACAAGCAACTAGATAGACAGCCTAACTAAAACGTCTCAATTTTTTCCTCACATATGGGCTATATCAAACTTGTAGATTAGGTATATGTTCTCCCCATCTACGGTAATATGGTTTATTTCTATATATCCCTTCTAATAAATATATTCTTATTGCCCACATATGAGTACGAGTGCCATCTCGACACAAGTGAAAGTCAGCCGTATGCTGGTCTGGTCTGGTGTATATTGACCTGATTGTTCAATATGTGATTTGATGTGATTGCCTTGAACAAGGCAAAGCCAAAAGCCCCCGGAATAAAAACCTTCTTGCTTGTTGGCAGTAAATAACAAGCCGATTTTATTGTCATATTCATATCCACATTTATATGAAGTAATAGCAACCAGTAATAATAACAATTCATGGAAGCTAATCGAACGCCTTCTCTCAAACAGGGTGACAGCCAAGTCATATAGACATGGGAACAACAAGACAAGCATCATATTCATCACTGGTAGGAAACGACTTTGTTTAGTGTCTAAGTCCAATATGATCACAATAAAGCCAAACTAATAAAACAAAATGAGGGAGTAAATGAAGGAAGAGTGAGTGAAACGGGGGAATAATATCCTTTGCTGTTCACTCCCTCAGTGCATGATGGCAATCAACTCTCAAGTTGGGAGAGAGAGTCTCTGACTGGTTTGGCAGGGCATGGCGCTGGGGAAAAAGGAAACGGTTTGGTTTTGAGGAGAGAAGGAGAAAGGATAAGATATTTTGTATGGAATACAACAAGACATAACAAGCATATTATATTATTGCTCCATACATCCAACAACCAAAACCAATCCATCCATAAATATTTATGTAAATTTCGGGATTATATCCCGACCGGGAGTTGAAGTCGAAGTCGACCTTATTATTATACCGGGAGTCTAGTCCCAAGTCCCTTTCCCCTTTTTTTTTATTCCTCAACAAATGATAAAATAAAGCTATGACGGAGGCGAATGGGGAAAGGAAAGGAAGATGAAGAGAGTGAGAGAAATATAAATTGTAATAATAATGGCGGCTTGTTACCACACCACACCAGTACCAAGCCAGTTACTCAACTGCTGTTAAAAAGAAGGTAAAAACTAAACATATGTCGGGGAGGGGGTTTCATCATCATCCCCGTTCAGCCTGTAAAAGATTAATCTGCTGCAGTTTTACTACTGATATGAAATGGGAAATGATATCCCAAGTTTATGTTAAATCAAATGACTATTCCTGTGATATGGGGAATTTTGCAATCAGAATCAGATTTAATTTGATGAGGTGCATAAGGAAAAGGGAAATGAATATGTTTTTAGCCTGTTGACAGCCCATTTATATTACAATGTGCAAGTTTTATTGTCCGGTTTTGGATTCTTTTGTCTGATATTTTTTTCCCTACCTGTATGAGGGGAACATGGAAGCGGAGGGTTGCACAATCCCTCTCCAAGCCTGTTCCAATCTCTTTCCCAGTCCGAAGCCGTAGTATCTCTGGTTCCTCTTCCCCAGTCCGAAGGAGTACATTCCTTGGGGCTTGGCTCGCTTATCCATGTCCCCCGGGTTGGCATATGCATCTGAGGAGTAGGCTGGTGCATAGTAGCCGGTGTCTTCATAAGAGGCGGCGTCCTCCGGGGAACGCTTCCCTAGACCAAAGTCATAAGCGGGATAGCGCTTATATGCGTATGAGTACAGTCGTCTTAGGTCCGAGTCATCCGGGAGTTGCCTGGACCACACGTAGGCCCCCATACAGAGGACGAGAAGGAGCTGGCAGCCAAGCATCATTTGCATTCGTTGCATGGACATCATTTTTGGTTGGGTTAATTATTATAGGTTAATTGCTGTGTTGAGGTATTTGAGAGGAGGTTTGAGTGACTGGAATGAAAGAAAATAGAAAATATTTTTTTTTATAAATTAACTTGTTCATCGCACAACATCAAAAGCAATGATGCTAACGAGATTTTAGATGTCGTAATTGGCTCAATCAGCGGGAAGAAAGCTTCCTTCACTACTGCAAGCAAGGACTATACATTTTTAAGCGCATTTACTCATATCAAGCTGTGCTATTGTACTTTGAGTATTTTGTCGTACTCCACGAAAAAAAATTGCAAAATGAAATGAACTGCATAATTAGGGTCATGCAACAGGGAGGAGTATAGATTTCATCAGCAGAACACTGAACACACGCGTAAAATTAATTACAACGTACATATTTCCTATTATCTATTTCCAGGAAATTGTATTTGATCATTTTAATTATTCCGCTGTATCGGATCGATTGAGTCAGGTTGTAGCTTCCAGTTAGCATATCTGCTTACGTAACATATTCCCCATACAATGCCTTCCAGAGTCAGAATAATGAATGACTAGATCAAAAATAGATGAAATCCCTATTCTATTGCAATATTAAGTAATATCATGGCAATAGGTAAAATTTAGCAATCGTTACATAACCGTTACTTAATTGTCACGAGGAGCTCCCGTAGGTTTTACTCAAACTCGATTGCCCGCGACTCGATATTATTATGATATGATCATTGATAAATATGTAACATATTTGCAGACAAATGGAACAACTGTTTTTGCTTGTTATCTACTAAACAAATATATTTAAGGGTAAGTATAAAAACTCGGAGCACTGCACTGGTCGTGAGAGTTTGGAAACTTGGAACTTTTTAGAGCTTGCCAAACCAAGCCTAATTTCATTTTCCCGGTTGGCCACAAGCTGTTACTTTTGGAGGTGTATGGGAAACACCACAAGAATATCAAATGAAGGATTAATCCCGAAAAATGAAAGGAATGGTACCGCAAAACCCAACAAATTCCAAATGATAGCGCTATCTCTTTTTCTTCTAAAGGAAGTACCCCCAAACTCACAATCAGTGCAATGTAGGCAATTCCTTGGAATCCACTCCACCGGGTTAAATACACTCGACCAGTGTGAAATTGCATTATGGAGCCAACCTTGATAAGTAGCTGCTCGGATTGCAAGAAGGAACCTTATCGTTTTAACTCAATTTTCCCTAATATGAAAAAAGAGAATAACCAATTCCGTCTCCATTTCCAAGGCCAATCTCAAGTGGACCAGTCATATAAAGGAAAGTTTTGGATTAAAAGATGGAGAGGCCATTGATTCAAGAGCAAATACCTTGAATACCTTCCCTTTGAAAATTTCGGATGAATTGACTGAACTGAACTGAATGGGATAGTCGTCGGGATATCATTATCGTATGGGGAAGTTAAACGACTAACAAAATAGAATGAAATAAAAAAATGCGTAATAATCAACCCAGATCCGTTCTCGGATTTTCGGGCTTGGTTGATGACGATACGATTATAAAATGGAAATGTCACAAACCAGAGGACAAATGAGCATAGGTATAAAATGTTAAGTTGAAATTGGAACAAAGGAAAGTTTTCTGGAAATGCAGAGTCAATGCCTCCAGCCGTTCAAGTTATACTCTCCCATCCGTATCCCAATTCCCCATTGCAAAATGCTTTCAAATCTGCATCCAAATCTACAAAGTTAGTATGCAGTTGCTAAATTGGATTGAACTTTGTTAAAAGTGGAAATTATACAAATGAGTGGGTTGCCCTATCCACTTCCACTCAAGTCGCTTCGTTTCCACGGGGCCTTTTTGTGTATTAAGTAATGAATGAAATGAATACAAATCACAAGTATATTTGCAGATGTGATGCAAATTTATAGCAGGGGAAGTCTTGAAGGAAAATTTTCCATTTAAGTAGAGTACATGTTATATTTGCCAAGCATTTTGCATGATGAGATGAGATGATCTATTTAAAACATTTTGTCCACAAATCTTATGTCAAACAATCAAATAGAAAGATTATTAGCCCAAAAGGAGATTTAATTCATCTGTGTCCCTGAGCCTATTTTTTTGGACAAAACTGCCAAATGCTTCAATTGAAACTTTTTATTTGTTCATATAGGAACCCCTCTTGGTCTATAAAAGATTGCATGTGGGAAGGGGGATAGTGTTTACCGTACTAAAATGATTAGAAATTATGCCCAGGGTAATTTAACCTACTGGAGCAACTAGTGACAGCAACTGACCAAGATTCATATAATTGCATAGAGATAGCCAAATCTTGGATTCAAACAGTCCTTTTAGAAGAATACACCGAAACACCCAACCAACCCAGTAGGTGGCTTAATATAATAAATGAAATGGAGAAAGTCCAGCCAAAGAATATCAAATATCAAATAAATAGGGATTAGCTTGGAAAACTACTGTCTTGACAAGATCAAACAGCAATTCGTGAAATTCAGTTGGGAGCATATAAAGAGCAATCAAATGTGTACATAAATATATCACTGCTCCACATCACCACCGCCGCAACCAAACCAAACGAAACCACAATACAATTTAGGAAATAAAACAGCCCCCGCACAATTTTCTTATCTCTGGATGAACTGGATGAAATCACGGACAATTGTGATTAAGTAAGTGTTTGCTGACGTTAAAAGACAGAGGGGAGGTTATTAAATGAGGAGGAAATGAAATGGGCCGGGGATGGGATGAGATGTGATGTTGATGCCTGTTGCATGCTGTCATGCCGTAAAATAAATGACTAGAGTTTCTGTTGGATTGTATGGAAGATGGAAGTGGAAGTGGGTGTGGGAGGAAAAGTTGGGAAGTCTTGTAATGCCCCGAATTAAATTCAATTTGTTCTTACTTAATCCACCTTTTATGTGGAAGCCACATTGGGACTTCTTACGCAATAATTTTTTACTTTTGGAATAAAACATTTCAAGCCTCTCTAATTTTGGAAAGTGTTTGTCAATTCATATTCTTCTGATCAAACAGGATATGCTTATGAAATACTGCCATGACGCCATAGCACGAGTTTCAAGCTAGCCATATTGTGTTTAAAGAGAGGATTTCAGTCCTTCCATCCCTCACAATCCTCACCCACTTTTATGCTTTCACCTTCATGTTTGCAATATGATCAGGAGTAAGCGATGACGAGAATGGGTCTCCATGGCTCAATTTTTGTCTATGGAAGTTTCTGTCATTCCTCTCATCATCCTGATGATGATGATGTTGCTGACAGCATTAAAATGCAAATCGTATTTATGAGGATGAAGTTGATGATGATGCGGAAGGTGTCACTCTTATGAGTGGTGCCTATCTATAGCTGTCCTTAATATTCCGTCAGGGACGACGGTGATGACGAGGATCCAAGGATGATCAGCATGGTGCTGGAAAATGTTGATATTCCAGGGATGTGTCATCCTCCTCGTCATCGTCATATGAAGTCATGTCAAAATGTCAGTTCTCCTTATCAATTTTACATAAATCAGATCAGGAGCGGAATGAGGCGGGAGGAGGAAACACCTTGCATTATAATACAATACTAAATATAGACTCATATGTTAACTTCCGTTCAATATTAGGACTGTTGCTCTACTTGAGAGAAGGAATGAGGCCTAGCCTACCTGATAAATCTGAATATGTCTATATATATTTATGATAATTAGCCGTTTCCAGTATTCCAATCGACAAACAAGCACGTACATATGTGAGCAATATGAAGCTAATAATGAGATATATGTAATAGTTACCTAACTGGGGAAAATTACATTTCTTTGGAACTGTTCTGCTGACGTGAGTAGAAAATAAAAATTATAAAATGTTGGCCAAGCATGCCCTCCAAAATAATAATTCCAATTGAAGTTATTTTCCCAAAGAACAAAAATGTTCCTGAAATTTTAAAAAGCATGTGTATATAAATTACATACTTATGCAAAAACCTGTGTGGTGAAGATGAAAGTCTAATTTTTATTCTGGTCTGGGTGACTGACTACTTCCATCCCTCCCTGTTTATTAACCAGCCCAACCTCACCACAAGAAAATAAACTAGTCTCATATAATATGAAACAAAAATTGGCCAAAGTGGTTTCTCTGGAAGTGTGTCTGTTTCTGTTTGAGTTTTATATATTTTTTCTCCTCGGCCTCGGCCATGCCATGAGCTACTCTCCTTTGGAGAAAGTGCTGAATCCATTACAAACTTTGAAGTTTACAATGAGCCCATGCAGCTCCTCTCTTTCTCTTCCGTTTTTATTGACTTTTATTATTTCAGAGTGGGAGTCTGGGAAACCAGAGAAATAAATTCATAAGGAAAGAAAAGTTTTTTTTTTCTTCAGAAAAAAACGACAAGACTTGTAAAGAGAATATGTAATCATTAATCTATTATTTTATGCATGCAGAACAGACCGGCATACAAAAAAAGACAGAAGAAGAATACATATTTTTTTTCTATTCTGGATTCCTGGTATTGAGATGAGTGGGGGCAAAGTGGGAAGGAATAAATATTGTGCATTTTGCCAGAGTTTTAGCTGGAAAACACACAAAAGGAGCAACACTCTGGTTGGATGGAAGGATGGAAGTGGGCTAAAAGCGGAAAGGAAGTTGATGTGACTCTCCTTTATGAATACAAACGGTTTCCCCATCTTCTTTTGAACTTTTCCATGTTTTTGACGATCGTCACGTAACAAGTTTTTTTATCAGCCTCTTTTTTTTCTGTGTAAAGTGGGTTGAAATGATATGGCCTGGTATGATACAATATTCATCGAACTTTTATCATAATTGCATGTAGGAATGGATAGACCTAGATATGTATGTAAACTTATGTGGGGAAATAAGTACATCAAACAAAACAAACTTGTTTAGCATCGATTCTATCTTGACTACTTAAAAGAAAAGGGTTTAGAGGGAAACATGTTGTTGGTTTGGATTGAATTGGTTTGGCCGTGGATTATATGGCTGGAACTGGATGCAGTTATTTGGCTTTGTACTTGTGACCAACTTTTGGAAAAATGGGGAGGGAAAATTTACCTTTTTAAGAGATAAAAACATCTTCAAATAGATATTGAGATATTGGCATGGGATAAGATGGGATATCCACCAAAAGATTTTGCTTCCGGAGTTGGTGCAATATGACAGGGAGTAAACTGACGTTGGTTAAAAATACTTGTCAGGCTCTCAAATGTGCATTGCTTACTTTACTTTCCTCTCTACTTTAATTAAATTAGGAGTGTGTAATCAAAATGTAATTTAGAAGTTTCTGTTAGTTTAGAATGTTTTCTTCGACCTTCCACCTGTGACTAATCAGTATACTCAAGGGCAACCAATCCAAGTTTGAATCCCACCAGAATAGAAAAACTAAACAGATTTTACGATATGACATGGCATATATATAGGTAGGAAGATCCCCGATCGCCCAACTTGTGTTGCATTCCATGTGTCGGTTTAACGCTCCAAAAATATTCTTACGTATATCTCAGTATGAAAATCAGGCTAGGTCCATGTCCTTCCGTTCCTGTAGCCTAAGAAAACAGCAAGGAAACTCTGATTCCCTTCCCATTTCCCACACAAATTTTTGGTTGTTTCATGCAAGGCATTATCTTGTCCGTATTCTTCCATTACACCATCCAACTTTCAGCTATCAACAGTGGGTTAAGTATGTTTTGGGGGAAAGAGAGGGGCGGAAGATCAAAGATGACATGACGGGAAAAACTTTTGACATTAAGGCTCTCCACTTGGATTCGGATTGTGCAAGCTAAACCAAACCACCACTCGCCACAGCATTTTCAGTCATTTTCCAGTCTTATCCATTTCATCTTATGACCTTATGTACAAATAGCTTCTAATATGGCGATGATGATGATGATGATGACGGTGATGGTGAGACAATGCACAGGATTCAGATTGGGATTCAAATTCTTCCACGCTCTTACATTCTTACAAGAAGGAAAACACCTTTTGTACTTTTCTGCTTTCCCCAGTTGGATTTATCCTTTTAACATATAAGTTGGGAAACAAAATGAACAACTTTTTTTCTTCCCTTCCAGACTGACCAGGGAATAGCATGTGTGTTGCATCATTAAATTGTCTACTCGGTGTTGTCCTCTTTTTCACACAACCGGGGAGGAAGAGAGAATTAGATATCACATTCAATTAAATGAACAAGAGCTCACAATCAGAAATCTTGTTGAATGTGCAGATGTTGAATGAACAATGCAATGCTTTGTCTGTATTCATATATATCTTCGGAACACAACACTAAGAAATGGTAAGGAACACTCGTAAGTATGTAATAGTACCCATCCCCTAAATACTTCCATTTCATTTGAATGCATTTTCTCTGGAGTAAAGTCTGCACTCTTATTACATTACCTAACTTTGAACAGTTATTCATCCTCAAATATACCAAGTACCAACATATATCCTAATATGCAAAGAGTTGACTAAAGACTGAGGGAACAGAGGTCCTCAACTTGGAACACTTTGGTTTGAAGATTCCTTTTGACAAAAGGTTTTGATCTTGATTGAGCAGCTCATATGACTCACATCATCCTAAGTCAACCTCCTTTCTCCTTTTACCTTCCATTTCCATCCGCTCTAAAAAACAAGGACGATCCGATCATATAAGATAAAAGGGGAGAAAGCAAATTGCATTATTATAAATTCTGGAAAATGCAGAAGGGAAAGTTTCCATAGTCATATCATATTATATTATCAGTTGATCGTTGTCTGTCTCTATCCCCCCAACCGATATTCAATCTTCTTCCGTGAATCAATCCAAACTTATTTGGATGTGGAGTAATAATAAATACAGAAGGAAGGGAATCAGAAGAAGAGAAAGTAAGAACCTGGATCCGTTTTGGGATTCACACCATCTTATAAAACTTTCTTCTCACATTTCATCATCATGAAATCTATCCATATCATCATCACCGATACCGATAATACGATGAATAGGATTAGTTCTTAGTCCTTTTCACAAAAGCTCTCGTGTCAGTTGTGAAAGGGAAGGAGGAACTGTGAGAGGGATCAAATTCGATCAGAGTTCAATCTCTTTATAAGTACTTATATATAATCATATACACATAAGAGGGAGAAAGGGGAAGCTTTTTCCCCGGCTGCCAAAACAAAACTGCCAAACAAAACGTAGAGGATTTTGCACACGGGGATCGAAATGGAAATCGAAATAAATTAGCTGGCCCAAACACACGCACACACACGTAACGATTTAGAAAGAAATAATGTTGATATGTTTGCTGGCATGGTCTTAGGATCACTCTCCACAAACACGTGAGGAATTGATCCAGTTTGATCTTTCCCAGCGAGGCTTTTATTCCGCCATGTTCAAAGAGACAAACGGGTAGATTTATACAGTTACAAAAGGTGTTGGAATGGGATGAGGGGAAAGAAAAATAGTGATATTCATTGCATTGGAATGCCTGAGTTCCCTTTATTGTGGCTAGATTGTTGGCTTTTAGATCCTTTCCCATCAGTTAAAAGGTAATCTCTAATGGACACTTTATTTTTTTATTTTTGTGGTTGAATGGCAATTGCAATTGCCTCCATCGCAATCCATCGAAAGTATGTCGTAAAAGCTCTGTCAACACTTCCGCTCTCTTCCCCCGTTTATGCTCCCAATTGATAATTTTGGGAGCGTTTGCTAAAATTAGATTTCATTTCAATCTGATGCCATGATGCAATAGGCAGACTCAAAGGTAGCTGCTAGCGATTATGAGGATGATGGTGGATGATCATGGGGCAAGGTAATACTAACTGTAAATTCGAATGGAATTGGGACGTTTGTGTCGTTGTTTTGTGCATCATTGCCGATCTGTGATAATGATAATGTAGTAACCGATCATATCACATTATCGGAATGAGTGCCCGTTTCCGGTCCCCTCAGCTTCTAATACACATAGCCGTAATCACACTGAGAAAAAATTACAGTCCCCAAAATAAAAACCATGTTATATGAGCGTATTCATGAAAAACGGATATTGCTTCATCCTCCTCAAATCAATCCCTTCCATTTCCAAAGCGATCAACCTCAACTTCAGTATTCATTCCAGGAAAGATATACATAATTGTATCCAGCAATTCCTAACCGTACATGGCACGGGTGCGAAATTCTGTCAATGCTCATTTGTGGCCTAGATCCAATTGGCTTCAGCTTCAGAATTCGATTCAACTCCCACCACTGCCAAACACCCACATGAATAAATGAATGAAGAAGAAAGATGCTCAAGCTATTATTGTTTGGGTGGTTGTGGGGAAATTCGGGAAATCTTCTGCGAGGGCTTCATTTGCATGGACGAAGACAAAGCTTTATTGTAGTCTGCACTGAAATATATATTCAAAATTGCTACGTACTTATGCATTCTCTTGGAAAGACGTTCCGCAAACAAATGAAACGGGAAGGAAGGGAAAAAGCTAAACTTATTAAAGTATTTTAAATTCAACTTGAAGCATCGACAGCATCAACGTCATTATGATCATTATTGGTCTTCCTACTTGCTAAAGTTTTCCGTGGGTGCTCTCACTATTTAAGTCGGAGTTACAAGAAAATTTCCCGGTTACCATTCCACACTTCCTGTACATTATTCCGACATGATCAGGAGCAACAAGCAACTCATTTACAAGTAGATATTTATAATTTATAGAAGATGGGAATAGGTATGTAATTTGAAATACCGATAGAAAGTCAAGTAATATGGTAAGACAGTATTGTACGGCTCCATGCTAAATTCGTCATCGTCATCATCATCCTCATTATAACCTTTCTTTGTTTCCCAAGGAGTAGAGAGCGGTCTAATTTTGTTGACAAATAAACTTTTGAAGTTAACATGGGAAGTTTGAAGTGGCGCTGATGATTCTTAAGAAGTTTTCCCACCTTTTTATAGCTCAATAGCTCACAAATTGGGAGGGAGAGTCCTTAAACGAGTGTAGATAATTATACAAGGGGAAGGAAAGGAATTAAATTGAATTTCTGACTTGGACCATAAGACTATTTTTACACACGCGTCATGTCATTGTCATCGGGACGGTATGAGAAGAAAATCAGGTGAAATTCAAGCAGTTGGGATGGAATATTGTGGTTTTTTTTCAGGGTTTTATTGCTGCACATTTTGCTCTGTCAATTTTTAGACTGTTAATATGAAAGCTCCCTGTTTATTTCAGTTACATGGGAAACAAAAATAAATGTGCCATATCCATGGCCAAATAATAATGGAAATCAAATATTTTGCTAAATTCAACGTGACCAGATCATATCACATCTCCCCAAATGAATAAAACTATTGCCCTTGATACTGATGCCATTACACAACCTGATCCACAATAAAAGGAATTGACAAATTCCCTTTGAATCTAAACGCTCCCGATCATAATCTAAAAATACCCCTAGAAGTAAAAAGTTTCCTTTGTACTGGATTATTTTGGCAGTCTATCCCCATTCACGTCACCAATATAGATCGAGCCAGAGCCAGCTCAACAAGATCCACCACCATTCCCTCCATCATTCACCACCCACCCTAACATAGGCACTACTTATATCATCATCATCATCATCATATCTATTCTTGCTGAATGATGAAAGTAGCTTTGTGCAAAAAGTTGCGTGGGCGAACAACAGACTAGAGCGTGAGCGTCAAAGGGATGAAGACGAAGAAATAAACAAAATCTCTTTTGCAAATATACCCCATCCATGATTTTTATTTAGGGTAAACACAATGGGACTAATAGACATATAATAGCGGTTTTTATGGGGATATCATATATGATGAGAGTAAAAGATGAAATGGCGTTAACCGCTATAACCAGAAACCTCTCAAAAATGACTTTGATATGCAGTATAGGGAGAACTAGAAGAGGCATATTAATTTATTCTGGGAATACTGAATAGTATTTTTCCATTTCCAGTGTCGGCAAATGTGTTCCAGGGGGAGGGGGGAGGATTACTGGAAAATTCTCAGAAGTCAAATAGGCCGAACTGGGCTCACCCATCCCATGGTATCCCATCTTGTCATTATGATGACTCAAATGACGATTCAAGAAGTAGAATCAAAAGTAAGTTAAGCTGTTTTTCTTTATTCTTTGGAGGAATCCGGGACCGGGATTATTCTCCGTGACCCCTGTGGAATTGCTCCAGTCTGACTCTTGCGTTGTTGCTTGTTTCAAACAGTCCTATTCTATTCTATGTCCATGTCTGAAGTCTAAATTGTCTTAATGGTTGGATAAACAGCTAAACTCATACATATCCACTTACTTGAAATAGGGTGAATATTTAAATATTTACCAGCTACATTTTGATAACTGAATTGGTGGTTATCTTTTTCCTAGGAATTTATGCAAATGAGTGATAGTGATTCCTTATTCTGTCGCATGCGGGGTTGGTTTGAGAGTTGCTTTTGTCAAGCCACTGTGAAGAAAGCTCCCATTTGGGTATATTCTACTGAGGGGCAAGTAATCACAAAAAAAATTGCTGGCTGATGATGATGATGATGAGAACTGCTAGCGGAACTGAAGACAAGACAAAATGTTCCTTAACCCAAACCAAAAGATACTTAAAGTTCAAGGAATCTGTTTGAAATTTGCCTTCTGCTCTTTCCCTTCGAAATATTAATATGGCATTGAAGTGAGGGCATCATGACATGACTTTGGCTTATGACATGACTTGGTTTGGGTTGCGCTATTGCGGCTAGCAATTGTAACAAGAGCAAGTAAATGCGAAAGGGAGATAGTTACTCGGACCAGGACAAAAAAAAACACAAAAAAAACTGTCATGGTCTGATCCTCGTCGCCCTAACTTTCACGGGCCATGAACTTATCCACAAGGTTGGAAGAGGGAAAAGTTGGAGGTTGGACTTGGATTCCTCTGACAATAGAACTAAAGTGCTCCCGTGCCCATCCATTTCGATGTTTTTCTAATACTAAAGTGTGAAATTCTAATGCAGAGTGCAATTCTAGATGTAAGAAAATACTAAACCAAACCAGTCACTAATATGCCATTTAATAATAAATATACAGCTTTTATCCTCTCCCTAATTACTAATTATAGTCATTTAAACTTTCTTCATATTATTATATATTGTTAACTAAAATAATCCATGTTTGCATGATGAGTGCATTCACGTAACTTGGATTTTTTGAATAGATTTTTTTTGCATGCAATTTTGCCTACCGTATCTACTCTGAAGCCCTTTTTTAATACTTCATTTCCTTTGTTGTGGGCGCATTGCATTTGATTGTGGATTGCGAAATGGAAAGAGAGAGACCTATCACATCACGCAGCCAGTGAATGAAGAAGGCGTTTTACTTAACTCTCCTTTTCACTGTGATAGCCATGCCAGTTCAGATTAGCAAGATTAGTAACATCGTCAGATTCAGGCAATGTGTCAATTTCCGCTTTTGGGAAAATAGATTCCTGCCTAATTTCTTTGTTGAATTGACCTCCGGTAAACTTCTACTTTCACCTTGATTCCGCCCCTATCCCCATCAATATAGCTAAACTAATATGGAAGTGAAATATGGATTGTTTGTATCAGCCAGTAGCTATTCATATTTTACCCTCAGTCCCCATCCATAATTTTACCATTTAGAAACATTAGCATTCACCTAAGCCGGATATGATTGATGAGCTAATGAATGCCCAAGTAAAAAACGTCTGGGGACAAACAACTTTTAGTAATTTTCATTGTTGTCTTTGTTGCAGCTGCTCATTCTCTATTAACATATTATAAATAGAAAAGTTAACCTTCCCATAATACAGCCACCTTTTCAATTCATTTTTCATTTCCATATTCCAGAGAGCGAGAAAGAGACAAAGCAAGTTTCAGCTTTTATAAAAAAAATATCACTCCGAATAAGTGTTAAATACATATAGGCATGTTGATTATGATATGATGAAAATGACGATGATGACATTATGATGGTGGCTTGGCTTTGGCTTGGCTCTAACTTTATTTCGTGGTTAGCTTTTTTTCTTCTTCCGGGCAACCGTGCATTTTTACGGCCCCACGGTCTTAGGGATAATCTATCCCTACATAAACAAAGACGGGAGAAATTACAGCAAGCCATGCCAGCCCAGATAATATTGTCTCTCCTCTCCTGTCACCACTTTCACCACGAGTGTTTTCCACCAAACCATATTACATTATTATATCATATCATATATTATATAATATTATTTTTTTCTTTTTTTTTCTCGGAGAAACAACAAAACAGAAGGCGAGAGCTGTACAAACACCAGAACAGAAGAAAAAATACACCATCTTATATTGAACTCCTTTCCCCAGTATTTGGGGAAGGGGAGTGGGGCCGTAGGCGACACATTCCATCCAGAGAGGATATTTTACGACCTTGTGGTGAAAGTGAAAAATCGTCATCATCGTCTGGCGTGCCATATTTTTGTCATCTTGAATGAAAGACCTCTCGAATTGTTGATCCGAGGTATATAAGTAGTTTATACAGTAGATGCATGCATATTACATCATCATCACTATCATCATCATATCATGTAACAATATTGCATCTTCTGCAAACAATGCATATCTAGAAACCCCGAGAAAGAAAAAGTTGCTATAGTTATATGAGATGTGTGGGGATAATTTGGGAGGGAAGGGGGAGCCCGATTAAGCTCACACATGGATATAACCAAGCTCAACCAACCCATTCTTGATATCTTGCTGGATGGGAACGATTAAAAAGGGATGATGATGAAAGCTATACATGACCGGGGAGAGAAAGTTATAGCTGGGAATAATATCGGGTGTGTGTGGAGTGGATTTGGTTCTGTGTCAAGTACTTTCCCACTTCCGCTCTTTCTCCCTCTCTCCTGAGCTATAAGTGAATGCACACTTGCCAGTTGTACTCGTGTAGTTTTGGGCACAATAGGGACAATAATAATATCCAGAGATTTCAGATCAAAACTTTCATATGGCTTGGGAGAGGAGGAGAGGAAAGGCAAAAGAAGAATCTTTTATGGTTCAATGGGCAGCCCATTCTCGGGGATGAACAAGATTGGTCACAAATAAAGTGTGCGAAACCGAAACCTTATGTGCATCTTGGAGTAAATTGAGTCAAGTCATCGACATCTTATTTTTTACAACTTGGGATCGACTCCTTCCCTCTTCCTAGTATCTTACAGCTGTGGGCTTTCTTTTTTTTGGAGCAACATGGTATGGTTTTTCTTAGGCGAGATGCATAACATCTCATTCTATTTTTTCTCCAACATCTCTATATGGTTGAGTCATTGTACTGAATGGGAATGTGACTGGGGGACAAGTCGATATTTTTTCCTGCTATTTTTCCTTATTTTCCTACGTGATACAGTCATTGTCCTAAATAAATAATGTTGTTTTTTTCTCTGTGGTTTTGGGTATGGTTTGGGAGGGGGTGACATGACGAGGAGAAGGATATGAGATGTGTGCGGGTTGTTGGGTTGAAAAATTGGGCTTATTTTGCCATAGCTGTGGAGAAAGCCATTTGTTATATGTACCTGTTAGTCTTCCACCCTAATCATCTCCCAGTCAATCCACTCATTTTTCTCAGAGCCGGTTCCTTTCCAGCCAATAACTCCTGAATAGGTTGTGGGTAGCCAGGAATGGAATAGTCGGGGTAGCTAGCTATATTTAAGTACATATAAGTACGGTATGGATACCCGTGGCCCACGCATTATTGGCCATTTGTTAGAACATATTTTTGGAGCTCATTGTGACTGCAAGATGTCACTGCCAAAACCAATGTGAGTTTTTTTTTGTCAAGGTCCTCAAATGTCAAAGTTAATTTGAAGAGGCTGTCGACAGTGGTATTGATGACCGAGACAAAAATGATTGTTATTGCTTGTCCTCATTTTGCAAATATATCTGGTTATTAGTTACTTTTTGGGGCAATGAGAGACTCTCCAAAAAAAATGTGAGAAGCTTCCACCATCGGCACCTTGCCTTTCACAAGCAATCCATTGCCCCGTCTCAAATAATTTTGTTTAGAACTTTGGCGTCAGCGATACCTGAGCTGAGAATTATAAAATTCTTCGACATTTCTTTGAATTTACTCTCATCCGATACTTTTGTGTCTGTCAGAAATCCTAATTTCCTTTTCACGTCATTCCAAACTCGAATTGACATTTATAATGCAGGTGTGGGGCTGTTTGATGGCCATGACGGAAAAAGGATGCTGGTGCAGTTTTTCTTCAGAATTTTAATATATATTTCTTTGGATTCAATGGCACTCCCGTCCCAGCTGCCAAATAAAATATAATCGCAAAAAAAGTGCAAGGTAGATAAGTATATCTATTCCGTCTCAATTTCCCCTTGTCTTATCGTCACGGGAAAAGTGTGGATGACAGCTCCAAGGTTTTGATGTAACTCGACCTGCTTTTACTTACTTGTCGCTTTATCTTCAAAACATGGAAATTACGTGTGCAATTCTGCTCCATTTCGTTTCTCAAATGGCGAATGGCTGTACATACGACTACTTGTCACATATATTTCAAGATATGATATAACCCATTCCAAAAATATGCTATAAAGGGAATTTGTGAATAGTAATGAAACACAAGATGACTTTCATTTTAGGCTTTGGAGAAATACAGTTTATATCTTGCATGGATCATGGGCCATCACTTTATTACGTAAGGGTGCAACTTCGTAAGGACTTTCCTTCTTCCTGACAAGATGAGGAAAGATCATAATAATGAAGTGGGGGAAGGAAGAAAGAAGGAAGAGGTGATGATGATGAAGATGATGATGATGATTTGCAAATCTTCTGATTTGTTCCAAGCAACCTCTTCCAAGCTTTTCTCCTCCCTCCCCTTTCCTCCTATCTTCCCCCGATCATATCATCCGTTGATTTCTTTTTAGCATGAAAGAAATTCATTAAGAAACCGACAAACCCCTAATCATGAATAGATAGGGGGGAAGTGGAAGAGGAATGACGATGATGGTGAATGTGAATGGAGAAGCACCGTAAAATTAGCAAGTTATGTAATTCCTCTCCTCTCTTACACAAAAAAATATATACAGCATGGAAACTATTTACCATTTTTGTTATATAGTTATATAATGTGATGACGCTGTCAGAGATACTCTCCCCATAAATGGAGCAAATGACGCGACATTTTTGAGGCTTCCTTTTGAGCCCAACTCCACGCAACGGTTTTATCCATTTGCAGCCATTTTTATGCTCTGCACCCAACAAACCAAATCAACCCAGCCATCTCCCTACTTATTATTCAGCCAGGTCTAATGCAATTCTCTTTGTGGAAAAATAAAATGGGCAAGAATCATCATTTAGCTTTCCTTTCCCCAGTGAAAGCATCTGGAGCTTTGTCTACAAATGTAGTTCTCCATGACCAGAGATTATAAGATATCATTTTTTATGAATTCAATTAACTGGACTGGAGCTAGACTGGGAGAGTGGGAATGAAGATGAAAGAACCAAGATAAAAAATCTTTTTTCGAGGAAGATGGTTACCACCAATATGTCCCTTGTCAACAAGTCATTCCATTCCGTTACTGGGTGGAAGCGGGTCCTTATAATGAGCAAGTGCATATGTCATCGAACCCATATTCCCCTACTTATATATAAATATAATAGCATGAATCATATCATGATGTAATACATCTCCTCATGAAGTTATTTTGATAGCAATGCGCCATGTTGGTGGCAACTCACACTCGGAGGAAATGGAGAGGCAAGATGAGCAAGTGAAATGAGATGAGATGAGCTAATTGCTTCCGGTGACCAGGGAAAGAGAGAGAGATCACCAAGTCAAGAGGAAAGGGAATCAGCATCAGTAATATACTTAGAGTAAGATAAAAGGGATGGATATGGATGGAGAAAGTAGTTAACAGAGCAGAGATTTCCCTTTGAGGACGGAGAGAGAGGTTTCCCTTTCCCTGTATGGGTTTTTTACTCCAACTTCGAACTACGACATATCATCAGCGTAACAGTCAGAACCACCACGGAAATTGGTGAGCTGATTATGGGGAAGACTGCCAAGTATTAAATCAAGAGTGGTTGTGGTATGGTGGTTGTAGATCAGCATGATATGAACTATGTGTATTTCACAACATGATCCTAATACATCCCCACCAGGAGTTAATTGCCTACTTTTCCAGATTTGACTATGGCGACGATTGTGACTGTTACTAACTGCATGTTGGCACACCTGCCTATCTGCCAAAATTTCCACCTACGTAAATGAGTAAATGACAAAGGATTATGGGTTATGTATGAATGCAGGAGTTGGGGTTGCCTCCGGCTATTTGCAACATATTTGATGTTAAGTCAGGCAGGTGCGTTCTAATTTTTAAAGTTTGGAGTTGGAGTTTGTGATGGCATTGACTCAACTTGATTTTGCATTTGTAATTAGTGCTAATGAATTGGAGGATGATCCCACGCATTTACGTAACAGGGTTATGATATTTCACAATACAATATTTACATAGGGATTAATATTTGTCCCTGTTTCGTATTTTCATTTTGTATTTCTGGCAAAACCAACTGGATTAGTTAAAATGTCATTTGTTAACTTAATCCAGTTTAGATAAGTTTATGCAATTTGTTTACGACACTAAACGGGGACCGCTGCCGACAATGTAAGATCCATCCCTTTGAAATCTATTTTATTTGTGATAAAATAATTTTTGAAATTGAGCAATCAATCGGTTACATACCAACTATGCTAGGTAGATGGCAATTTAGAACCTATCATTTGCCTCAGTGCCTCTCCTTTCATGCCTTTCTCCACTCCTGCGGCTAGATTAATTAAGAAGTATTAAAGCGATGCTAACCCGACTCACTACCACAAATTGAGTGAAATTGAGCGTCTCACCTCCCTTCAGAAATTAGGCATGCATGCATGAGTAAATGCTTTTGAAACATGCACACTATATTTGCTACATTCTATTCTACCCACTTTATTAGCACAAACCAAATATAAAAAATGTTCCCTTACCTGGTCAGAAGTCAACAGGTGTCGTGTTGGCTGGAAGCAGAAGTGGAAAATTACTTTCACTCAGGAAAATGGGCTGAAAATATCCGGAAGTATGCTTCCCTCAACGTTTAGCTGACAATGTAAAATGGCACACTCTGGATCAAAATGATGACTGCATTTAAAAGTTTTTATCTCGTTATATTTTTTTTTCTCAGGAAGGTGGCAAGGTGACCTGAACGATTAGCTTGGAAGTTCTCGAGAGAGAGAAGGAAAACAATGTGGCGGAAAATTGTAGGTAAATTCTACAGACAAAAAGAGAGCCAAGTTACGGATTATCTTTTTATTGGCGAGCAGGGGGTAAAGAGACAAAGGGAAATGTTGTAAACTTTTTCTTTCAAAGTCGATCTATGTACAACAGAGTTTTCAATACAATACAATAAAAAAATATTTCCCGTCGGAGAAACTTTTTCCCCTTGTTTGGCAGAATAAAAATTGGGAGCCTACGCAAAAGAGACTAGTGGAACTGGCTTAACTTGCTCCCTTGTTTTAATAAACGTATTTGTTGTACGTGAGTGAAAGTAAAGAAAGTCGGGGGAAGAGAAGAGAAAGTGAACAACTGGATTGGATATATGTATGAAAGGGGTTAGTTGTGACGAACGGAATGTTTCGTTTTTTTTCTCTTCTTTTTTTGGGTCTCTGTGAGAATATGTGCCTTTGGCTTCCTCCTAAGTAGTGCCTTTTGTCTCTCCAAAAATACAAAAACTAAAGGAGAAAATTCCTCTCTCTTGTCAATTCAGTTCAGTTGAGTTCAGTTCAGTACTTCCAGCTCTCCTGTCCTGTCGACTAGCTAAGTCAGTGGTGGAATGGCGCAGTTCCCACTTTCCTCCTTTCATTTTATCTGGGGCCGAGCCGTGTGTGTGTGCGGTTGTGGGGGACTGGTGGAGTGAGTCACTGATGATGGGCATCATCATCATCATCATCCTCCGATCCTGTGTGAGCAGCCAACACTGGAATGGAATGGAGTAGGGAATCCTTGAAAGACCAGCGGAACAATTTGTGGGGAGAAGGGAAGCAACAGTGCAGTGGATGGGATGGAGGGAGGGTATATTATATTGTAATAGATGGATAGAGATATGGCATGATATGGTTGTATGTGGTGAAAATGGCAAGCGAAGCTAATAAAACGATACAGACCCACCACCACCACCACCACCACCACCTCAATGCACAATCATTCCCCGGTAATAATAGTGAGGAGGAATAAAATGGGAATTGAAGACAGAAATGATATATTATATTTCTTTGTATTGTAGATACATGGGCTCAGTCAGTTATTATTGGAGGTAAATAGTAAATACGTGGCTAGTTCTGGTTGGTATATAAAAAAGCCTCGGTGGGAATGACTTCATGTCCCGAGAAACAACTCTGTTACGGTAACAACTTACTTTAAATATGATGCAGCTGCTTGGTATTTCACTTTCACCAACATCTTTCGGGAGGATGGGGATGTTGTACAATGGTTTTCGTCAGTTTTTTTGCAAGAAGAAGGAAAAATCATCCATTTCCATTTCTATTGCATGAGGGAAGAAATGGACTGGTACATTGTATCGCTGGATGGTATATGTATTCATATTCCAGGATGAATACATGCATTTGTTGAAGAAGAGGCTGTTTTTCATTTTGGGAGTTGGGAACTTTCCCCAGCATCCATATTCCATGTATTCATGTTGGTCTGGCTATGGCTTTATGAAAAATTGTACCAAGATGGGGGTGAAACTTTTACGTAAATGTGAAACAGAGTGAGTGAGTAAGTGAGTATGGCAAGGAAAGAGCATAGGCTAATTTTTTATATTGGCTGACGTCAATTCTGGATGGGGTGAAGGGAAAGTATTTTATTGGCAGTAGTCTAGCTTGTTATCAGTAGATAGGATAGAAGTAGATACAAATAAACAAATTTAATACTGATTTGATTGAATGACGTATTATGAGATATGATGACGATTATAAAAATGATAAAGATGATGATGAAGCGACATAATATGTAAATGTGTGCATTTTGTTTAGTCATGTATCCACTAATGGAATAGAAGTACAGTAAATTGGGAGGTATTAATCTAATCAGCAAATTTCACAAGGAACTCTTGTCAAGCTGCCCTGTCAAATAATAGCATGAAGATTTCTTAATATGTAGTAGATTTAAATTGATCAAACCACAACCGTGAGTGTGCACCATAGGTCATATCTCCCCTTCTGTGAAGGTCAACGAATGCCATATTAGGCATATGCCAAATGAGTGCTAATTGTGAAATTATTTTATTTCGTAAATTTATGCCAAGAAGTGTGAGTGGGATGCAAAGTGACATGAACCAAAAGTGTACCAGAGTATCTACCTGCCTATTTCTGAAATCTAAATTTAACCCTTTCCTTTTATTATAAATAGCATGCCTTTGATTACAAATTTGGAACAGGATAAATCCTAATATATTGTTTTGAAATAGGCCACTCATTCTTATTTTTCTTTTGATTAAACACCCCCTGCCTAAGCAGCTTTTTACGTGGGCCGCAGTTTGCAATTTGATTCTAATATGTATTTATAGTGCAGACACGCACACAGGGTGCATTATAATCAAATAGGTGGGGCAAATATAATTCTTTATGCAGCGGAGGATTAAACGGTTATATCCCCATTCGGCCTTTTTTCTTTCTTTGAAGCTTCCTTTCCGGAAAAAATTAGGGATAGGGTGATTCAGTGATAACAAGAATAGAGTTCATATAGTCGATTTATATTCCACTTGTCCGCCTACGTAACCTGCTTGGCTTGGATCATAGTCACGCTTTGCGCTTGGCTTATGCTCACGTTGCTGCTCCTTTCTTAGTTGGCCTACATGTGATAGAAGCAGTGGGACTGGCTTTCACCATCATGCCATATCAAAACTATAACAAAAGATTAAAGTTAAAGTTAAAACGAAGGAAATTGGAGCTGGTGATCGTAAACTTATCAGATCGCATCACAATGCGGTTAGCCTACACATAGGTAATATGTAGTTAATCATTCATGATAAATCGAACATGAAACGATATCGATATATTGCGCTCATCGCTCATAACATAACGAACGGCGTATTTGCAATTGCTGTTCAATAGGACAATAGTTAGATATGAATGCATGCGTGGTTAAGAGTTAGGTCTAATTTAACTGACGGGTTAGGAATGGGTTGTCAAAAGCCCTATTTTTTCTGTGTTTTTTTTGACACCAGGCCTTGTTTTTTATCATGTCCCCTAATCTCATGACGACTCTCATGATTTATGTAAATCAGGTAGGTGGAGAAGTATGGGAATCCGCGGAGAATATTGAGTAGCGATCAACGAACGAAGAGAATGCATGATTAACAGGTATTGATATAGTAATATTAGGTAGCTGGTAGCTTGTATATTTGCAGTATTGCATGGAATTCCTTCTGTTTCATTTCATTTGTCATTCCGTGACAAGTTGGGAAATACGTGTTAATGTTCCCATTACATTTTGAAATTTGAATGTCAGTTAATCTACAAGAGTGGAATTTATGATGATGATGGTTCCAAGTTAGTTTGAAATTGACGATAAACTAGTTATTACTATTCCGCCGTATGGAGGACTTTGGTGCCCATCATCATTTGCCATTCACCAGTCGAACTACTACCTACACAGATTTATTGTGAGTTTTTTTGGCTGATGAAGTCATCCTTCCAATTAATGCCACAACTGTCATTGTTTTGTAGGATTGGAGAAATCACATCCACATTTCTACTGATGTCTGATGAATGATTCATCCTCATTCTTGGTACTAGTTAGCAAATGACAAATTAACTTAAGCTTAACTGGCATATTTAAGTGATTTGTGAAGGATTAGTGAAATCTGATTTTTCACACTTCTGACTCCTGACTTGGAACCTTTTGCGGAGGCACAGTTCCTGGAAAAGCAGTTTCCATATTTTACTGCTAAACGACTTAATACAAGAGGGGAAGGTCGTTTTAGATTTCAGAGCTAGGGATCCCAACCCAACCTGAGAAAACATAAATTAGAAAGTGAAGGAATCCTTAATAAGATTTGATGATAAAGTGAAAGTCTCATTGCTCAAGAGTATATGTTTGAGAACGTTTGTCTGCTGAGCTGATGTGAAATATGACTGGTTTGGCTTCGTTTTCCGTTTTCCCTCTTTCCCAATTTTTGTGACGGGAGACCCTCCGCTCCTCTCCCCCTCTCTCTCAATTCATATTCATTGGCACTTTCTCTATATTTAACAAGTTTGCAAAAGCCAATAAATTTTCACTTCCCCAACCCATAGCTCAAACCATTCAGAAGGCTGGTGGAGTGGACTCGTGATTGAGAATAAAAGGAATGATTGCTCAGTTCTGTAGCTCTCTCCCTCCTCATATTAAAGGGGAACATGAAGGGAGCCGACGAAGCCATAACTTATGTAGCTTTCTCCTGTGATGTCTCCGTATCCGACGAGCCTCTTTTCCAATTTTGGTGGAGTCCTTACAAGGTCCCATCTCCCAGTTAGTGTATGGAAATGTAGCTTCCATAGAGAGCAATTTGCAAATGTATTGTCATTCCGACTTCGGTACATTCATATAAGTACAGACATAGTATCAACTGTACCCGGCTCTCACTCAATAACCAAGAGGAAAGGGTAATATTTTTTCCTAACCTTCAACAAAATAAACTTTTAACAGAGTGTGCAAACTGCTTAATACAATGTCACATATATTTGTAGGCGATGACGTTTTCTCCATAAATGTATTCATTCCCTTTCACCCATGTCCATTTACGGGGGCGAAGAAATGTCATGGTAGCTGAGAATGAGACTCCGGTTATGTACATATCTATCTATATATGACCGTTTGTTTACCACGTTAAATTGGTCCTTAATTGCATTTTTTGAAGATTTAAATGCTCCCATTAAAAGAATCTTGATGGGAATTGGGAATGGCAGTTCATGTAGCAAAACAAGTTTATGTATTTTCATTTGGATCCCCTCTTCCTCCTCTTTGTTATTTACACACGTTGTTAATGAGTTTGTTTATTAAAATTTGCTAGACATGAAAAACCTCGTTGAATGGACTCCTACTTGGGTGGTGGTGGTGGTGGTTAGAATTATTGTTACTGGTGCCATATCCCTTCCCGGAATTGAATCCCTCTGCGGTCACTACCCTTATGAGGCCCAAGGTGGGCTGCATCGGGATACAATTCGGTCTTCCAGTTCCATCCAAGGAGCCTCCCATGCAACTTAGGGATCGTCCTGTGAACACTCTTGGGTTGAATGAGTACATGTCCCGCACGGAGATGATGGCGATGAAGAAGGACGTGATGCAGAATTGCATGTGGAGGGCGAAGCCGGTAGCCCATGGAATCCAGACTCCTGTTTTGGGGAAATGTATTCAAAGTAAAAGTTATTGTTTAAGACAATTAAAATGTTGATGACGACGTGTGCGAAAAATCTTTCTATAGATAATATTCGCCAATATAATTAAATTGTTTCATCGTCATCAAAGACAGGCAAATGATTTGATTAGCTGTCTTAGATAAAGCATGGCTTGTTTAGTTGTTTATTACTCAGGGAATGAGAACTAGCCCGAGTGGGTTCCCTGTGTAGAATCCCAGCTAGTTCTGGTGTCATCAATATCTTGATAGCCACGTTTGTCACCATCACGGAGAAGTAGATGCATACAGAGTAGACCGTTAGGGATAGCGCAATCCTAATGAGCAAGGAAAAGTTTAAGATTGTTAATTTATGTAGTTAAGACGATTTCAACTTTGCGAATTAATATTCTCGCATACCGCCAATAAGTCGGCCTCACATATGTCAACGTTCCAAATATGATCGCCATCAGATACAGGATGGGGAGGCAGAGCTCATCCCCAATTAGCTTTTCAAAAATGTCGGGTCCGAAATATGCCAATATCCATACCTGCAAGCGTAAAGTGATTTAAATTATGCGTGGGCATCAAGAGGAAAGGTAAATGCCATATTTAAAATAATTTATTTTAGCATTCTGGATGCTGCTATTTGGTTAAACGAATTGGGGAAGTCTTACTTGAGTCATCACAATTAAGGCAACACTGAAATCACGAAAAAAAATATTCGACACCGGTTAATAAACTGAAATATTCCCATATAGCAATTTTTATATAGCTTTTACAGATTATAAATTAGCTACCAGCAGCACTGCAACTCCAAAGTCATTTTGAGCATGGTGGTTCCCCACAGGTAGTCCCCGTTCTCCGTGTACCGGAGCTGCTGGGAACTTTTCGGGATGGAGAAAATGTCCCTTTTGAACATTTGGCTGAGGCGGAGGCTGTACTCGGAGGAGTCTGTCATCTTGATTGGAATGGGTATAAGCTGGGGAGGGAAGCCTAACACATGGGATGGGGTGACCGTGAGAAGATTCACACCTTGGCTGAAGTTTACTGAACCGTGCAGATCAGGAAATATAGTTTTTTGTGTGTATCATTTCATATTAGCACACTCACCACAGTCACTGACTCATGTAGGTAGATCCTGTGCAAATGTGATCTTTTCTTAATTTATTTTCATATGGCCAAATCCCATTGACTACCTAATTGAAACTGATCGTGAGAGGACCGGACAAGTGCACTACTATCTCCAAATCTGAAAGATGTTTTTCAATGTGAATGTATTTTTTTTCATGAACTTAAACAAATTGACATAAGTACATACAAATATCAGGAGACAGAGAGTCACTATAAACAAAATGCCTAAAGTTTCAGTCACATAATTCTGGGAATAGTTTTATATAAACACTGATGAGTGCAATCAAATAATGAATTTCCAGGAAATTAAACACAAGTCATGTCATAATAATCCACAGCCATCACAGTCAACATTTGCTCCACCTCCTATTAATTAGATCTACTTGGGGATTTTATCCCCACTTGAAACGGGATATAATGTACATCGGCAATCATAGTTGTTCAAAAGAGTAATTTATGCGTCGATATAAAAATTTCGAACTGAATCTAGAGAGTGCATACGTATAGGTTAAAATATCGAACACTAGTAATGGATATGGTTTATGGGAATGGTTAAACGCATGGATGAATGGTTTGTTTCTATTACGTATTGATGTCCCACAAATCTGCAGTTTTAAAGTAAAGACGAAGCTCCTCAGGATCAACCTTTCTAATTGATCAGAACACACTAATATAATGAAGTCGAAGATGAACACGACGATATTACAGATAGCGTATGTGTGTATGTGCATTAATCCATACATTACATTACAGTTTGCGTCACTTTTCAATAGAAAGAGGAGTTATTAATACGGTGACCAGATATATAAGGCAGTAAAGTAGTACTTTTGCAGGGCGCAAAGTAGTACAAAGTAGTACATATGAAAAGTTGAAAAGTAGTACAAACCAGTACACTTGTAGGGCTCAATCTAATATTTCAACACCTATATGAGCCGAATAAATAACAATTTCGTGACTTGTAATACGCTTGCATTTTACAATGAATTATTGTCCTTTTGGTTGAATTTACTGCTGGTTCCAAATTTGAACCCTTACTGATTTTGTTCTTCATAGTTTTTTTTTTTAAATTGTACTACGTTGAGCAGAATCCCCCTTCAACCTAGAAAGTAGTACAATTATAGCTGTACTACTTTGAGTAGCGGATAAAGTCCACTCTGGAAGTAGTACTGGTTAATTTGTATTAATTTTTTATGGTTAAATCAACTATGGGCTAGTCATTTGTCATTGATTTAATATCGTACTATCCGTAGTATGCCAAGTAATTGGCTGTTGAAATATGTACAATGCATATGAACTACTTTACTACGAAACCCAGAAGCGGATTTTTTTGGAATTAACTTTAATTATATGGGATAAATTCGGGAAATTCATGAAAGTAGTACAAGTAGTACATTTTCCCTGGAAAGTAGTACAGTAGTACTTTACTACTTTGGGTAGTAGGCGCCTCGCCAAAGTAGTACTGTACTGCCGAAAACAGTACGTCTGGTCAGCGTAGTTATTAAGGAATCACTGGACAATTTTGATTAATAACTCAGTTAGTGGCTAAGCAGAGTAAATGCGAATGATTTCTTTCTGAGATTAATTTTTTTGCTTAAGTATGCATTTAGTGTCAGTAATGTCATGTCAGTTGGTTCATTCTGGACTTTTTTCTTTTAGACAGGGCTGCATAGCTGCTGTCCTGTCCAGTCGACCATACTTATAGTCAAAGTGGTAGGTTATTTAGAGTCAAGAGTGAATGAATCTGGATTGAAAGCAACTTAGAAATCTTTCATTTCATTTCTACTTACTTTAATACAAATTATTATCATCGTCCTCGTAATTAATCATAACTACAAAGTAGCATAATAAATATAAACATTTCGTTTGGAAGGGGATTTTGTTCTCGTTCTCAAGAGATTTGTGCTCAGTTCTCACATCAAGATAGAGTTCGCTGGTAATATTTACAAATAGTCATAATTCATAATATATTTACTGATTGATTGTGATATACGCTGAGGTACAGAGTGTGACATAATGCACAAGTAAATATATGATCATTGATCATGATATGATCATACACTATCTGTTTAAGTTTAAATATATTAATGGATCATTTCATTTTGAGCAGGGTACAAGTATGATGAGATGAGATGCTTGAGATTGGAATTACTTATGAGATGACGCGATCAGGGATGTCCAGAATATTACATATTTTTGTACTACATTAGATAGGTTATATAATAATATAGACTGATCCCGGATTACATTTAAAGATGCTGGACTTATGATTGTGAATGGACGATCATGGAAAGAGTAAATATTTTCCACCAATTCCTCACAAACAACCCAAACTTGTTTTTCATTAAAACATTTTATCCTATGTACGTAGCTAATAATAGGATTGGTTAAATCCATATAATATTTGTATCAATTGAATAATGTGCACATTACATATCTTTGGTTAATTTCATCATAATTTCAGTGTATTTTTAACGTGGACGAATTATGATCTCTGAGTAATTCAACCTTTTAAGCAACTTACAATATCAAATTACGTAAGTAGGTAGTGTAGATATTTTAATTACTGAATGCGTTAAATTAATTATATTTCATATGAATGCAGTACAGTAAATACTGTTGAGCGTAAATGGTGACTTGATTTCATATGAGAGCGCATAAACATACATAGCTACATTCATAGCTGAATTCAATTATTCGCACATGCACTACAAACTGATTCAGTAAGTTTTTTTTAAATCAACTTTGCACTCTTACTTACTAATGATAATGTTTGGTCGAATTCGGGGGCATACTGAGAGAGGGGTACATCTCTACTCTCCGTTCACAGCTTGGAAGATACAGAACAAATTTCTTGCACAGCATGGAAGAATTCATGGAGCAGTTGGAACATTTTATCAAAAGCAGAGATCAAGAAGCATCCCAAAACTTTTGTTCCAACAGCTCTTCCCAATGAAGTATTCCGACATCTTCTGAAAGATTTCCAAACTGAGAATGGCAAAGACAAAATGCTTTCTTCCTAGGTTACGTTCCAACCTGGTAGATGCAGACTGGAATTACTTTTGGATGGCAATGGCTGTAACTGGAGAAAGTTCCAGGATGAGCCACACCGCTTTCACTTTTTAGCGTGTCATGTTTTACTTCTCACCAAACTCTTCCTTATTCCATGCACCCTATCATATCCAATGAGCTCACTCATCGTTTCATTAGCTCAGCAGTCACGTCCCCCCAACTATATTGGGAATAAAGTTAGCCCTTCCTTCAGTTTCCGTTATTTTATTAGAAGCTCATTTGCATCATCATCAAGGACGGTGGTAGTGACAATGACATGACATGATATTTTCCCACCAAAACTTGGAGCATCATGATAGGGTCCCTGATCAAAACAAAATTTTCTTGAGAATCTTAACTCCAGAGATCCATTCAAACCACAAAAGATATATGACTTGTATGTCAACTATCTGTACTTTCACTGATTTCATTGGAGTGATTAAAAGTAGGGAATTATATCCCAATCACCATGTTATGTCACATATGCCTAACTAAGCATGTTATTCTTGTCCACAAATATATACATTCTAACACCTTCTTCCTCATCTCATCAGTTTTGTTTGACTTTGCAACATTTTGTCAAGAAGCTCCTTATCTAATGAGTGGATATGCTTATATATACACTAACATAACATGGTTGTGGGAGTATTCTCAGTTACCACAAATCCTTAGCCTTGCTATCGTCACATTTTATTTATTCCTGTTGGTCTTGGAAACTATCTCAGACGACAAAAAAGTTATTTTCTACGTGAATGGAAAAACATTTGCCCGAGAGACTCACGTAACTTTGCTGAGATGAGCCGTGAAGAAAGGAAAGAGAAACTTGAAGGATGATTTTGGTTTTCCCTTCCCTTCTCTCAATCTCACTCCCACACATTCCTTATCGGCATGATTTTCCATCAAAAAGTGAGAAATAAGAAGGAGGAGAATGGGATGGTTGCATCTTCCCAAAAAAATGAAATGGAGATGTAGATACGAATATGAATGTGTTAGAAGCAACCACTGTGTGGATTTATGGAGTATGGAGTCAATGATTTTTTCCATCAACTTCAACTTTTGTATCAATATCAATACCGGTTTTTTCATATGCACACAAACTCATAGAAGTTCGGATATATTTATGTTTTGATAGAAAACCGTATTTCTTAGAATATTGTCCCAGCTCTGGGCATCATGATGATAGAGATATCGAGGGCTGATTAACTTATTTTGGTTATTTCCTTCTGGGCTCCCCCTGACAAGGAAGATCCCACAAGCAGGCAGTCCAGGTTAAAGTCACCAGACGAGAAAATACGATATTGTTTACCTTGTCCTTTGAGCGAAATTGTATTTTGCCTAGTGG
Organism: Pseudosinella alba; assembly: GCA_034700485.1. Taxonomy (NCBI): domain Eukaryota; kingdom Metazoa; phylum Arthropoda; class Collembola; order Entomobryomorpha; family Entomobryidae; genus Pseudosinella; species Pseudosinella alba. Next base: position 6,444 of record JAQIXQ010000154.1, on the reverse strand, counting down.
ATTGGAAATACCAGGTATATTTCAACTTGAAACAATAAAGTCTTCATCTGAATCCTCTGAGGAGAGCCCACTTCCATTTAAAATGGGAGAAAGCAATATGGCACCAGTGGAACCTGGGAAGGAGGGAAGGTATGATAGGGTATATTGTTTTAGATGTGATGTGTGTCAGGTATGTGTACCTTTGTTCCTTGTTGATATTTTTTCAATTTTCTCAATACCTGGAAAGTCACTTTTGGGTACGTTGCCTGCAAAGCATTATAAAAACATAAATATGGACATTTTTTTTTTACAAAGAATGGATGCTGCTCCTTCAGATGAAAATGCTAAATGCGGAAGTGCGCTTGAATTTAACGTAGATATTATTAGGCTTGGGTCATAAATGAAATGTTACATAAAATAGGAACAGCGCAGTTATGTCCGTAAGTAGTTTCTACAGCAAATTCAATAATTAGCAGTTTATAGTTAACTATTTATACAACCAATTCATATTATGATTGTCGATCACCATGGTGATTTTTAGGATCACAATGAAGTTTGGGTTAGGTTGTTAGGTGATGGGGTGACGCACTCAGGCCCCTGCCAAGTAACAATCAATTTACAAAGGCGTCAGGTATAATAGAAAATGGAAACTATTTTTGGTTCCCACGTACCCAAATCTACTAAATTGTCTAATGGCATATGCTTACAAACCTAATTTATTTATTCGTGCTCTAGCTCTCCATTTTGGTTTTGGTTGGATTGAACCAAGAAGATTTTGGATTTCAATTTTCCTGACATGTACCAAATCTGTCCAAAAGCAACGAGCTAAAATTTGTTTGGGATGCATGAGCAGAATTTTATTGTCGTTTTTACAAATCACCCTCTCCTCTCCATTTTCATTATAAGGGATTCTCCATCTCAAATCATGTCTGGTATTAAATGGGAGGCTCTCCAAAATCTAAATTGCAATTCAATTGATGTGGGAAACTGTATAAAAGGGGAGGGTGTCCGGGGGTAGTTTTGGGAGTGCTCTTGGAGAAGTTACCGTGTCAACAAATATCTTTCTCCTGGTGTGGTCCAGTGGTTGTTTTTCAACCTGTCCGAGACATTCAGAATTAGTTACTGTCATATTTATTGTTAAAAGTGTGTCGTAACAACAGGTTTAATCGGGAGAAGTCTCCTAAAAAGTGTTTTGTTTCTTTGTTGGGCTCCCAAATTAGAATTTAGACCATGTTGGTATACTTATTCGTGCTAGGACTGATAACAAATCTATCCACAGCCTGTTTAGACTGTCCTCCCGAGGATGGTGACCGGGGTAAACTGACCCTGGGCCCCTACCCAGATGAAGATAATCTAAGAGCCATAGCCATGGCGAGTCGGGGTCTCCTTGGAAGTGGGCTACAGCAGAAGGCTCGACTCTATCAGAAAGTGATGGGTCAGCAGCAGAACCAACGACCTCCCTCCATTCCAGTATCCCCTTCGTCCTCCTCCTCATCCTTGTCGGGATTAGCCCCTGAAAGCAACTTACTCCATGTCTACACTTTGCTCAACAAAGGGTCCGGTTCGGAGCCGAGAGTTGTTGTGGGCGACTATTTCCTCCAAGACCCTGTCCTGTCCAGGCTTTCCAAAAGAGCGGAGAAAGGGATGAGTAAGAATCAAACAAAACATTCCAAATTGGAACATGCCAGGGGAAACTTTCTGAGATGAGCTATCCCTGAAATAATTTTTTTCTAATATGATATGATTTTATTTCTTTCTAGTGGTGGACGTGATGGACTACGTGTCCAAGTCTGACGATCGGAACCGACGTGTCGGACAAAACATGCGGTCGAGTGGATAACAACTTAACAAACCATTCATATTTGATATATATTAAATCAGCAACTTTCTCCGGTCTGGTCCTCCTCTCCATCCAAAACAGTTACTACGTTGATCTCATTGAACTTGGGGCATTCTGAAGGCTTAATTAATTTTTTTCTTGTTTTTAATTCTTTACCGCATCATCCATCCTTAGGGAAAAATATAAAAGGTTAAGGTTGAGTTCTTAAGATTTTCTAAACTGCTGCGTAATACTGGCTAAACTAATGACAGCATTATTATGCAGTGTAAACGGTTTCAGTAGTTCCTAATAAAGTTAACAAGTACAACTACTTAAACAACAAGAAAGTTAGTTACTATAACTTTGCAGAGATGCTTAGATATGGATAGAGTGAAATAATGCGGCTAATGTAGGATAGTAGATGTAGGCGGTTCACAAATTTGCACTTTATCTTCCTCCGGAACGACATCACATAACCACAGAGATACATATCAGCACCGGCACAACCATCTCCATACTCATCTCATATGCAATATTATCTGTCCAAAATGGTTGGACTAGTTAAAACTTGTACATAAAAGTAAATATAAATAGTATGTAGTGTGGAGTAAGATTAGACGTAGAAAACCGAAAATGAGGATATTTTTTTTTGCGTCGAGCGGTACAGTTAAGTATAGCTATATATATGGGTTACGTAACAGTGGATGAAATGACTTTACCCTTGATGATCGTATGATATTATCTAGATGTACTCTTTTAGTAACTGATTCACAATTGTTACAACGTTATATGACATGCTATTATTATGACCTTTACAGCAAATAAAAGTTCTAATTCTGCTTTGCAATGCCCCAGGGAAATCCATTATGGTTGGTGGAAGTGTAACAATGACTTTTATATGCATCTTAATTTGTTGTTTGGATGGGCAAAAACATTCCTCAATTGATAAACGCCCACACGTCATGTCGTCGTGAGTGCTCCCTCCTAATTTTATCTATGCAACAACGGAGTATTTAAGAAATTGTCATTTTTTTCTTCTTCTCGCCCATATTATGTAGCTTTCTCATGATTCCCCAGCCCCCCAGATCAATTTAGGCATTTCTGCTAAGTTGGTGTCCGTCCATTATGGAATGTCTCTCTCGCTTGTCCAGAGGTCTTCCCCGGCGGGACGTTGGCAACTGCACCCATTTCCTTCCCAAGAATGAACTACCTACTTGTTTGAAAAGGCCCTTTTTTGAGTCACAAAGTCAACAGATTACTCCAGGAAAAGCCTCACATTAAACACCATTTTGCTTTCTTTACTCCACACTAGCACTAGTACCAACATGGCATACTTAACATCATAGAAGCCCATACATGGCCACGGCAAGACAAAAAAAGCTGAAGTGTGCAAACACGCTTACATGTCCTTATTTATGGTCATTCTTATTCATTCCCTGTGAAGAAAATCCGGAAGAAAATGGACAATCGACAAAAAAGCATTTACTCCACTCCACCGTTTGGAAAGGGAAAGCGAAGAGAAAGTCGCTCCTCCATCCCCTACCATTTCATTCCTCCTTCCTTCTCTCCTCTTCCTGGTACGATCCAAATGGGAAATGTCATCTTCAATTTTAAACCGCACCAGGACACAACTCCTCGCCTTATTTCTCCCCTCCTTATCAAAATGGCATATGTTGAGGAGATTGAGATGGCCTGGCTTGGCCTGGCCTGTAAAATTACTTTGTTCTGATTCCGGGGAAAGAAACGAAAAACGACTTGTTGGGATAAATGTACAAACAAGACTTACACTTGGATTGGGTGGATGTAGATTGGATCTGTTGTTGGGGAAGCATGCTAAATTGCTTTGTAAACAGTGTTTTGTTCCTTTTGGCTACTCGAAGAAAAAAAACCACTCCATGCATAGTCCATATTCCATCTTCCATCCCATAGGGAAAGTCTCGGTTAATGACTTGAAAATAATGAATTTCTCTTGTCTTGCTTGAGATTACATACATAAATGGGGGAAAGGAACAACTACAAAAAAAACAACAAGGGAGTGAGGGAGGGTGTGGAGGACATCCGAGCAGACATCAGTCCAGCTGTATCTGAGGACAGTACAACGGGATATAATGGAACCATTATCATATTATTCTTCCGTTCTGGTCAACCTAACCGTATGTTTAAATAGTAGTAAGTGGGAAATGGGAAGGTATACGGGGGAGTAAATGGGATGCGATGTCGTCATTTCATTGTATTTAGCTTGAATTCACTTGAAACAATGGAGGAGAAAATGGAAGTAGGCATCTCATTCCCGACTCTGCTCATTTAGACTCATTCATTGACCTATAATAATTTGGAATGACTGTATAAAATAGGGACATAAGCATAAGAAGTCTCCTTTGCCCATCATCATCATCGTGAGAAAACATCTTCTTGCTGAAAGGAGGAACCGTCTGCTTCTAAAAGTGAATGGGGAAATTTATGTATGTATTACAGTTATAATTTTGGTTTGGTTGGAATATGCTTTATTTGTCTGGATTGTATTCAATGGCGATTCGCCTCCCTTGTCAACATGGTTGTTTTTCTTTGCATGAATGTGTTGGTAAAAAGGCAATTTGTTTGGGGATGTTCACGGATTGTCAGCTTTACTACTTACTTCCCTCCTTCCCTCCCACCCACACAAATAATGGGGATTGTAAGACGGAGAAAAGAAAGTGATGCTATCAATAAAGTATCTTTTGAGGAAATGTACCAGCGAAACATACGATCTTTATTGCGCCCAGATGTAGTCTATCTTGCTTTAAAAATGGCCACGCGACATGACAAAGTGTTGGTCATATCATAAAATTATTTGTTCGACATTTTAACAGTTTTGTACAGTGCATTACGAAAAGGGTTATTTAAGATGAGTAAAGAATGATTTCAACAGTTATAATCAAGCAAATTCTAATTTAATTTCATGGAATTGCCACTTGTAGGAAGCAGTAATTAAGGATGTATGACTCATGTAGAGTGACTCAACTTGAGACAATGTGATTTCTTTAAATACAAAGCGTGGGTCATTTTTTGCCTCTTACTTATGTTCTTGGGCTCTATCCGGGTCAACGGTCAATGTCTTAATTTCACGAGTTCACAAAATGGTTTCACTTTATCATTTATGCTAACATGATCATGATCATGAAAATGAGGTGCACTTGACACGAGGAATTGCTCTTTTGTTTTATTCTATGCTAAAATTAGTTGCATGCTTTGTTAGTATTAAGCCTGATTATGGATATGATATGGCAATATGAGAGGAGACGGAACACGTGTCCTGAAAAAATAGATGTCCTATTTGGAATCAACTATTCCACCGTATGATAGTCTACACCAACAGAGGTCAGAGAGGTTACATAAGCAACAATTTCCAAATAAATAGTCATTCGTACTTACACTGGAATAAACCATTCCGTGTAGGTACCCATTCCAGTAAATCACACGAGCATATTGTATTGGTTTCCGCCAGTGAAAGTGATAAAGATTTCCAAGGAAAGAAATATGTCTATCTTCCTGCTCCTGTCTTGTCTTTCTCTTTCCGGCGAAATGAGCTCAAGATGGACAATGCGATGGGAGTTGAATAATGGGGCCCCGGATATTGTAAACATATCATCAACAAATGATGATGGTAATGGTGGCTCACAATAGCCACATGCCGACTGTTCGTATTTATCAATTTGAGCAGTTCTCCACCACCACCATATTCCATTCCTAATAAGTCGCTTACAACAATAGTAAACACGGACCTGAATGGGAAATGACTTGTACGCGATTATTTCCAGAATATAAATTTTACAGTCAAAGTTTAAAATCGCTAACTCATCACATGCCTCATTAAAGATGTACCGAGCACGTTAAAATAATTATCATACATCCGAAAAAGTGTCGTCCACTGGCTACAAAACATCTAGTCTTATTTACTACATGCCACAAATAGATAAATCGATTTGTGGCGTTGTAACCTTACATTACAAAATTTAAAATTTACCTTGAAGCTGTTAGGTCAGTCCGATTCAACTGGGGAACAATAGGGATCCAGGTTTTTAGAAAAAATATTACGAAACTTTATCAATTGAATACAAGAGAGAACTCACAGACAGTCATTTTTGTAAAACCATAACTACCCTTTCAGCTTCGTAACAATCCGCAAAGCCGGCATTCCAACTCATGAATGATTATATCGTTTTGGTAGAGAAGTCTTATCAAGCCCGTTATCATTTCATTCCCCAGAAGGAAAAATGGAAATTCAAATCAAAATAAAAATGGTGCCCTTTCCATTTCCTCTGCTGGATTTTTCTACATTGTTAATCACTTCCCACCACCGTCCAAAACATTTTACGTAAATGCACATGTCTTCCTCCTTCCGGTGGAAACATGGGAGGGAACAGTGAGCACTGAGCAGTACAACAGGATAATGGAAGGCTTGCGTAATAACCCCAGAAATTATTATTTGGGAGGGCAATCTAGTTGATAAATGTAGATATTATGGTGGCTCTTCTAAGATCCCTATCACCACCATCAAGACGGGTGTAGGGTAGTACTTCGCAGACAAAGTCTTCGCATACAATTCACTCGCAAACCAATTCTTCGCAAATCAACTTTTTAGCAGATACAAATTCTTCGCAACGACA
>JAQIXQ010000153.1:0-49987 GCA_034700485.1 Pseudosinella alba | reverse complement strand
GATGATGTTGACGATGACGAGGTAGGTACGCATTATAAAATAGGTAGGTACATACTTACCTACCTACATTTACTTTATAAAACGTATATTAACAGAGATCTTTTTTTTGAAAAAAAAAGTAAAGAACCTTATCATATATATATGCTCTATTCAATGAAAACAAGTTGCTTTGATATATTCCTATAGTTGATTTTGATATTAGCCTTTCATTCCATCCATCTCTCTGAAATCAGAGGAAAATGTGCTAATGCATTAAATGTAGTTCTTTGCGCATCTCTGATGGGATGATGATGAATTTCTGAAATCTTGTGAAGGACAAGACAAGATAGAGGAAACCAATATGAAATGAAAACTACCAGTTGGTGTTGCTGATGTTGGTTATAGAGGCGCAGCCCATTGCCAAAGGGATCAACCACAAGGACATCATTTTTCTCTGTATATCAGGAGGAGAGTTTCAGTCAGTATCCTGTCTATTTCTAAAATAAAATGATGTTAGTAAATGGTAAAGTAAAATTGGTTGGTTTTCTGTTCTGGGATATATATGGAATGGGATAAAATAGAATTCGTTTTGGTTTGGCTTTTTGGTACAGCCTTTGCTATTCCCATTCCCATCTCCCATTAGATGTCAGAGGGAAAGGGTTGAATTGTTGGATTGGGATGTATAAGGTGTGGGGTGATGGTGATCTGTTTTATGTTAGAAATGTTAGAATGGAGAAGTGTGAGAAGCCCCTCCAATAATAGGACTAGGAGAGAGATATACAGTCAGAGTCAAACTCTCAGAATCAAAATAGGTATTATGCCTTTCGCTAACACTACTTTAACGAACATGAATGGAGGAGGAGGCAGGCAGGTTGATATCATGATATGATGATAAGGGGGAAAATTTAATATATTTTATATCTGAATCTGAAAAGTGTGCACTTTTTTTGTGGGCTTGAACATGCGTATGAATTGGAATTGAATATGGCTTGTGTAAAGAAAGATCTTTTGAGTATTGTTCAGTATCAATGGTATCATCATCGACACCTTTAGATCTGAATATATGCGATGTGGGCTTTGGTACATATTCATGTTATCCCATTTTATCCATTATATCATCCCTTTTGGACGAGATCATGAATGTGAGGACCGAGAATAATTTTCCTTGTACATAGCTTGAGAGATGATCTCCATTATGCCATTCCATTTTCAATTCACACTGTACATAATCATATCATATTATCGTCATCATGATCAGATCGTCACGTATTGAAATGGTTATGGACATAAGGGGCACTCTGATATCAACTTGTCGCTCTTGTCAATTCCATAATATTCCTGTGAGATGAGATGGGATTGGGATGATGATGATGCTCTTATAAAGGTATCATTTTTTATTATGGTGCGATATGCCGTTTATGGCTTGTTGAGTAGGATGGGGATAACTATGATGATGCCCAATTCCTATTTTTTACAGGATCCAAGCCTTCTTGTGGTGGATAAATTGGATCTTGGGAATTTGGGATATGAAAATATATAAGTACCGGAGTGATGATAAGTTTCGTACTTTGTTGAATAATATGCGTTGGTGGTAATGGTGAGGATTATGATTTGATGATTCTAGAAGTACGTTTTCATGATTTAGCGACAGAAATTTTATTAGATATAATCCAGAAATTTTCATTCACAGAAGATTGTACTCGGCATTGCCTCTGAGGTTTTGATTTTATGTAATAATTGTTCGAATTACATACGACAAAATAGACACTTGACTTGACATCCATGAAAGTGTAAATAATTGTAACAGGAAAAATTTATGATTTTGACGATGAATGATATTGCAGAATATGATGACTAATTATTACTTATCAAGCTTTTACTTCCTGGCTTGCTCAAAGTTGTTTGATTGTTTTACACTTTCAGCTTGGCACTGGATTAGATAGAGGGAAAATGACAATGAATATATAATTACTTACTTTATTACTACAATAAAATGATCCAATCGCAAAAATTACTACGTGTATGATAAGTGGTAAGAAAGCTGCCAATCATACTTAATGCTCATATCCGTGAGATGAGATATGCCAATATCTAAAATTAGAAAAGTAAAATCATACGCTTTATATATCATATCTACATTGAACAATGTAGATAAACTTTTTAAATGCATTATAGCTAAAATTACCTTTGTTGAAATATAAGTTACTTGAATTGAAGTTATTGAGTCATATACAGATTTACAGATTTAGTTGCAATTGGACCAATAATTATTATTAATCTTAATTAGGTAAATATGGCGAAGGACTAATGAGCCGAGGCTTTCACTTTGTAAACTAGGGCATCTAAATCTCAGCCTGTCAACTCCTAAAATAAAATAAAATCTTAGGTTGAATTTATATTGACTAAACTAAATACTACTACTGAACTGAAATGGTTAGTTATGTTTACAACATAATTAGCCTTTTTGCCCATCATCATTATTCATTCATCATTATCATTACTGCTCTCAACTCATTTCATTAATCATTTCCACAAAAGTAAATGTACTACAGAAAAACATAGAGTACACTAGCATATATGAATTTACATAATTACAATATGAATTTGCGTATTCGAATTGAAATTGAATAATATATGGGTTGTGTAAGGATCTTTGGAAAGGAAAGCGCAGTCGCTAATTTGATTTGGTAATCCTTAGATTTCAGGTACTAGTACTCATAGCAGAGTTACTTAATACACTAATAGTGTATTAAGTAACTCTGCTCATAGCTCAGTAGTGTAAGTGTAATGTGTAATAATAATACCTTCACGCATATCCATAACAAATAGCCGCGTGAGTGAATGGATGAACTTCTAAGGGAAAGCAAAGCAATAATATATCCTTCAGTTGTTGTGTCCATAAATTTATTGCCTGCTCTCCTGTCTTCTACTATGGTTTGTTTTTAAACCTATCCATTTTTTCTCATTTCTGTTCTCTGAAGGAAGAATACAGAGTTATGCTCATCCTGTACAATCCCAGCTTATCAACTTATTTAAATTATTTCTAGCAAACCATTTGATTGGATTACTTAGAAATATTTGATTTGACATGAATATGGATAATTTGCATACGACTAGATATCCAGGCTTAAGTTTTCCTATATATATTACTGTGGACAGTGGAATCTTCTAGATCTTCCTTATGATGGAAAAGGCACGGCTAACTTATCTTGAAGTGGAAGAACAGACTGTTACCCAGACTGTTACTAAAAAAAGTAAGATACCAAATTTTGTTCCCAAAATTGTAAATCGTAGTTTCTCTTGTGAAATGTTTAAAATTAACTTTAAAAATTCCATATTCGATGATAACTTAACAAATTAGGCTGAAAAAACTAAAATATAAAATGTCGTTTATTGTCAATTGGGGTAAGAAAGTGCCCATTATACGAATAATAATATAGTAAAATATATATACTAATAGTATAATACTATACTATATAATAGTATTTAATTAATTGATATTGTGATGATTACTGACATATAATATAATTAATTGAATTACCTTCCCTAGTCTTGCGTTTCTTTGGGATGGAAATACAAAAGGCCGAGAAGGAAATTAAGAATGTCCCTGTCGGAAGCATTTATATAGGGGGGAATGTGGGTGGTGCAGGCCACAACAATACCATTCAAATTGGTTCATTATATCCGGCAATATCAGGAGATGGCGCTACTACAGCTGCCAGTGCCGCGGGTAAGAACAAGGGTCAGCGTGTTGTTAATGTTCCTAGGGAGGATGATATTGGAGGCAGGGTAGAGGTGGCGAGACGTGATTAAAATACTCTATTTCTTGAACATTTAGCCATATAGGTAAATTATAGGATTAAAATTAAATACGGAGTTTTGTTTTGCTACGTTTGTGTGTGTTTGTTGTTGGGATATTAAGAGTATTAAGACACGTATTATCATCAGAGATTTTTGGTGCATGAATCTGTGGAATGTGTGCACGTGATTTGGAGGCAGTTTGTATTTTTGTGACTGTTCCAAAAAAAAAGTTCCAATCCCGTTCCATCTTACGAAACTGTCGCCTGTGTTCAAATAAGTGAGCATGTTTCGTGCAGGTGAGGACGAGTGTATATCGTGCTGTATCTTCTACTTTTGGGGGTCAGGTTCGGAAGTGTTTTTGAGAGCCGAATTTGATTAAGAAGTGACGTGTATTTATAAGGTCATTTGAGTTTGAATTGAAATATTGAGTAAACTTATCATTTGTTTATGATGTGTTAATGTGTTGTTGAGCCGCAATATGCTGACAATTTAATCCCCAATTTATGTAATCCTTAATCATTTTCAACATTGTGACCTGTGGCAGTGGAGAAAGTAGGAAGATATAGGCATGGCCCCGCAAACCAGATCCAAGGGGGGGAAAGCGAAGGAGAAGAAGGAAGGTGGGGAGGCTTCCGCAGGTACCGCAAGGTCGAATGGGAGTGGTGGGGCCTGCTGCCCCTTCAGCATTACAGGGGCGAAGAAATGCTGGGAACAATATGCCAACTTGGAGTTCGGGAAGAAGGTCCTCTTCAATCCGGAGTACACGTGGGTTGTGGCCACCCTCTTGTTTGCGGCGGAGGTGTTCATCAATAGCTTCATTGTGATTTCCCGTCCATGTAAGTTTATAATTAATTGGCATAAATTAATTTGAATTCGGGAGAAAGTCTTTAAAGCTAACTATTTCTCGAAAATTGTTTACTCAATAGATACTGAAATCGACTGGAAGGCTTACATGCAGGAGGTGGAAGGGTTTCTGAACGGGACTCTGGACTACGCTTATCTGAAAGGTGATACCGGACCGTTGGTCTATCCAGCCGGCTTTGTCTACATTTACTCCCTTTTGTACTTTGCCACGGATCATGGGACAAATGTGAGGGCGGGTCAGTGGATATTTGTGGGATTGTATTTGGTGATGATCTATCAAGTCTTCAAATTGTATACTGTCACCAAGAAGGTTTGTCAAAATAAAATTAAAATAGTTCTAATGATTCAATTCGTATTCTAATCGTATAATTCAATTATAATTGTCATTGTCCCTGGTCAGTGATTTGATCGTCCTTCATTAAGTTCATTATCGTCAATTTTTGCAGGTTCCTCCATATGCCTTGATGTTCTTGACATTTACGTCTTATCGAATCCACTCAATCTTTGTATTGCGATTGTTCAATGATCCAATAGCAGTCATATTATGCTATTTTGCCATCAACCAGTTTCTTCAGGGACGGTGGACTCTTGGGAGCTTGGCTTTCAGGTACTGTAATTGAAATTTATATTGCTTCGGGCTTATTAATTATCTTATCTTAATTGTAATATGGAAGTGGGCATTGGCTATGGATTGTGACTTATGACTAATTTATTTATTTTCGATTCCATTATAGTTTGGCTGTTTCTGTAAAGATGAATATCCTTCTGTATGCACCGGCATTGTTGATAGTTTACCTAACTCAGCTCAGCCTTTTCGATACTATTGTGCAGCTTGCTGTTTGCGGAAGTCTACAGGTAAGCGTATTTTTTAACTCGCCAAAATTTAATTGCAAAAGCGATGCTAATAAAAAGAATTCGACAATAAAATAATTATGATTTTGACTTTAAATTACAGTTGGTCCTTGCCTTACCATTTCTACTAGTCAATCCTTGGTCTTATCTTTCACGATCCTTTGACCTGGGACGGGTATTCTTATACGAATGGACAGTGAATTGGAAATTTATACCTGAGGAAATATTCGTCAATCGATATCTCCATATTGGTCTACTCTCCGCCCATATCTTGGTTCTCCTGATTTTTGTACCGATCTGGCTGCGCTTTCTTCAATCCTACCATTCGTTCGAGAAAGTGGCGAATACACCGGAAGGGAAAGCACCGATGCAGATTCGGAATCAGCTTGTTCTATTCCCACTATTTGTGTCCAATTTCATTGGAATATGCTTCAGTAGATCTCTGCATTACCAGTTTTATGTTTGGTATTATCATACAATACCTTATCTTCTATGGTCCACGCGGATGCCTGTTCGAGTAAAGTAAGTCAAGTTGTCTAAACTAAATCTAATTTAACAATTGATGTCGATTTGGATATCGGGTTTCAACTTTTCTGTAAAAATAATGAACTTTTAAAAATCTTTCTTGTAGACTAATCCTATTTGGAGTGATTGAGATGTGCTGGAACGTGTTCCCAGCTACTCCTTGGTCGAGCTTATCCCTGGTAATATCTCATCTTACAATTCTAATTGGGATTTGGGAGTACAGCCAGCCCAAGAAGGATTGGTCCAAAATAGAGTGGAGGGATGTGGGGACGAAAAGACAATAGAATAGCGTATAGCCTGTTATGCTAATATTTAAAAGAAACTATATGTGTTGTAAAAAGACAATAATAAATACTGGATTTTAAAGAATCATATATTTACTTCCTTATAAATACATACTTATACTTTTATGATACACAATTGCAATAAAATAAAAGTAGCAAACTTTTAAGATTAGATTTAATTATCCTAGCGCTTTTGGTCGCCCAAATCATTGATGGAGTCTTCGTCAACCTGCAATATAACAAAATCAAATTATTTAAGTTTTCATTTCAATTGTGTAGCAAGTCGCAATCTTTAAGTAAATTATGAAAATTAGAGTAAATAAGTATCTAAGTACCTCCGGCCATTTCTCCGGAATGACATCAAACAAGTCATCTTTTACATCTCCTTGAATAACTATTTCATCATCACCGGTCACGGAGGAGGAAGCTGCGAATCTGGTAGAGAAAAATTTGGCTGCCAATTTTAGATCTACGCCCCACGTCCCCAGTCCAGTGACCACTAAAAATTATTATAAAAGGAATTTCAAGATCAAATATCATGGAATACCTCATACATGCGAAATACTTAATACTTCCTAAATTTACGCTTATCTATCTGGCTATCACGCGACCCTCACCTGTAACAGACTTTCTCTTTCCCCTAGGAGCTCTGGAAACATTGATTTTCTTAGGCCCTGCTTTCCCCGTAGGTTTCTTGGTGTGGACCAGCCCTTTGCCCCCACGTTTTTGCCGACCTTTCTTCTCCTCCTCTGTTCCACCTTCCACGGACAGCTGTTCAATTAAAAAAATAGAACATTTAACCATTAATAATTAATTAAATTGCTTTAATCATCCATTCCCCTCATAATGCAAATTCAAATGATTAAATAAATACATAAATGCTGGCAAAAAAGGTAGGATAAGAGGAACATGGACATTTGCAATTATAATAAATTTTAAAATTAAATTAAACAATTTAAAATACCTTCCCCAGCGCGGACGGGAGATTGGCTTCCAACCACTGTCGGCATTTTTCATAATCCGGGAAATATTCGCAGTACTAAAATGGCAAGAGTTGGAGAAAGACAGTTAGATTATTAATGATTAAAAGCACTTTAAAAGCACTTTTTTCCGAAAACAAGAGAAATAATTAAATGCACTTTTAATATTAGTTAGTTAATTACCTCTGGGGGAAGCCCACAATGCCCGCAATAGACGACTTTGAGGGGATATGACACTTCCACTTTCTCCTCAACGGTATCGTCAACCACCCGACTTTCTCCTCCCGAGCCAGGAGCCTCTTCCTGGGCTGGATTCTCAGCAGTGACATTATTATCAGCTTCCTCCATTTTTTCTTTCAAAAATATTAAATCTCTTATCAACAATCAAGACAAACTTAAATTCACTGCTCACTACTAATCGTTCCAAAAGTAAACTTTATCCTGGACAAATTACTTAATTAACATAAATATTTTCCCCTGAAAATCACTTTCTCTCGCTAACTTTTCCTTTCCTGTCACTTCTAAGCAAGCTCAACCCAGCTAATAGAGAACCTTTCATTTCTAAGTAGCTGCCGAGTTGCACAATTTAAGTGAGTGGCATTTTAGCCCTTATTTTTTCTCTTGGGCTGGGGCACTCTGATACATTAGCTCATGGCTTGAGTCATTCTTTATCGTCGTCTTTCCAGAGATTTTTGGATCCTGTACATGTGCATTTCTATTTCAACTCACACACAACCAATTTCGTGTTTTGCGTAACAAGGTAAAAAGAGTTCTCTGATCAAAATAGTTAATAGTGTTAATTATCTTATCGAATACGCAATTTTAAATTCATTTTGCTTTCACGGGATCAAAAGGAGTGTTAGGAGGGCTTGTATGGGAGAAAGCAAGTGAAAGAATTTAACCAACCTGAAACCTGTGAGTAAATTGTTTAAAGACATACCATAAATTACCTAATCCATCTAGCTTTTTTTTTGCGAGGGAGGTTGCAGTAAAGGTTAAAGTTTATATAATTGTTTGTAACTACTTAATAAGTGAAAGCAAAGATGTCGGCGTCAGTCTCAGAATCGATTGGGAAGCTCCTCCTGGAAGGGTATAAGATGTTGGCGGACTCATGCGAAGTTTGTTTTGTAAGTTAATTTTCAGATTGAGATTATGGATTTTTAATTTAATATTTAATACTTTAATTGGAAAAGTTACATAATTCATGTTTATGTTCTGGATGTTAAATAAAAATATAATTTTCTATGCTGTTACTTTTGTAGACCGTTCTGATGCAAGACCGGAGGGGAAGGGTTATCTGCGTGAAATGCGAGAGTGACTCCATGGCCAATGCAGCCCAAGAACGGATGACCCCCACGGGGAAGATGAGCAATGGGGGGAGTAATGCAAATGTGGAGGAAAGAGGTAGGTTGAAATATAATAGTTACTTACCTATATATCTACTACTAATACTAAAATTGTACTTAAAATATTTTCTCTGAGACTTGTATATCAAATTATCTTTTTATTTGATTTAGATACCGGAATTGCATCCAACAACAGTGCCATTTCTTCGACCACCCATGTGCCAAGGAATGAAGCCTTCACCACTTCCGAGGAGATATTGACTGCGGAAATCAAGAATTCAGCGTTGACTCTCCAGCGCCACTCCAATCAGTCTGTGCAGGAGAAATTACTGCTAGTTAAGTATATTCGCGAATGTGCCGAAACATTGCAGTCTCTGAAGGTGTTAAAATGAATCTTAAAATGAACGCAGGCAGGTTATCTCTATTTGGATTTGAAAGAATGTCTCATTTTTATTTTTCCGTGTTATTTTTCTATTCTTCTGTTTTTCGTTAACATTTTGATCTTCTTATCTTTGTCTAAAAACTAAACATTTACATTTTATAACGTACTTACTAATTATAGGTATATCGAAATACATAATCGCAATATGTATAGTTTTAAATGTAATAGTGATGTAGTATCTCATTTAATTAAAGGACATTTACTGTAACCGTAAAATCAACTCGGAGATATTTAGAATTGTAGCGTAGTCTTGTAAATTGGCCTCCTTAACTCTTCGAGATTGAAGCGCTCGGTTCTGGCCAGTTGCTTGTAGCATCCGAAGTATAATTCCCAGTGAGGAAACTTGATCCATTTCTCCTCAAACTCCTTCAGGGTTTCAACGAAGACGCCCTCCAATTGTGGAAGTTTGGAATGGCAAACTGTTGGGTATAAATGATGGAGGGTGTGATGTCCAAAGGTGATGAGGACGAGGAACAGATTTTGGAAGACGGTTTCCACTCGGTCTCTGGTAGCATCTATTTGGCCGAATCTAAATTGTTCATTAAGTATCTCTAATTAGTACTAATGCATGTTTGGATAATAGGAATGGGAAGGGTTGAGAAATCATTTTTGAGTAGGTAATCATACCCAAAATCGGGGTCCTCTCGTGCCTCATCCCCATCGTGGAAAATGTTGGGATGATGATGTTGACCATTTTGACCAATTTCAAGGAATGTGAATGAAGCTGCCGTGTGGATGATAAGCCATGACACGAATCCCGACTACAGGATTAAAACAGACAGAAAGGTACCATTTCAGAAATAGCTCGAAATATATTCTGAATCTTGTCTTGACTGAGAATCCAGTCATATGCATACTTACCATTGCATTTGGTGCCACAAGCATTAGTAACAGCATCTCAAAAAAGACAATCAGGTTTTCAGGCCGTATTTTTGCAGTTCCGCTGAAGACATTAACCCAACGTTTCACAAAGTCAATCCAAAATGCGAAACAGTACAAGGCATGGGAGTAGACAATAGGGCAATATCGCTGGACCCAGGAGCGTTCAATGTGTGGTAGAAACTCGAAGGATGGAATTAATTTTAGTTCAATATCCTGCAATTAAAGAGAAACAGGATAAATTACACCCAGAAGAGATATCCGAATTGCTCTTAAACAATAATTTAAATATGTATTACCAAAATTGTATTTGGATAGAGATGGTGGCTGAAGAAATGTGTAATTCTCCATTCATATGAGGAACCAAGACTGAGATCAAAGTAAAATCGACGCCAAGTGTCCTTCAAATGGAAGAAATTATGTGCTCCTATTTCTACCGTTGCCAGAATGGCACCGGAAATGATGCAGCAGACCCAGGAATTGAGGTATGCACCCATTGCACCGAAAATGATGGTTGTAGCTACAAGGGAGTCTTCCATGAGCTTCATTTCTGTACTTGGACCGCCCCCGATTTTCTATTATGATAAGAAATACATATGAAGTGAATCGTTTTATGCTTGATTGGAATTAATAGCATAAGAAATGCTTTCTAGCTATATGCTACTTTCTGTATTTGACTATATTTAACCTCTAACCTTTAAAATTGGAGCAGATCTCCTCTTAAGCGTTTTAAAGAACCCATCTTCTTTAAAAGTGAACGGGGACAAGCGCGGGGAAGTTGCTTCGCCGATATAAAATTCCTTGAGCCGAGCTTCGACAATTTCTATAATAGGTCAAAATGAATCAAGTTTTCGAATAAAAAAAAAGATACAGTTTTTAAAAGATGATTGCTAACCTGGATTCACCATATGAGCTGATTCGAATGCCTCCGTGATGTCCAGACCCCGTGAGATTTCGAGCCAGTCAGGGCCACCGGGATGCTTGTGGATGTAGGGGTTGAGGTCATAAAGCTTGTTGTGGATACGCCAATATCTCCCAATATTGTCATCTTTTCTTTTTCCTAAAATAATAAGGTCAAAATTAGCCAATAATTCCTTTCAGAAACTTATAAATTGACACTAGAAACATTTTGGAACCAACGTCCGAAATTTACCTTCAATCCAGTCCTCTGCGGTACGGAAAGGTGTGTCGCGACCTGTGGGGTATTTTGAGAGTCCGGGATAACTGGACGGTTGCTCAACGTCTTTCGGTTTGGGAGTCATTGTTAAAGTATCGATGTATCCAACTATTTTGATAATTAATATTTATGTGGGTAACAAATCAGCAAGAAATTTTGCTTGTTTTGAAGTCTGAAGACCAGAGCAATTGGTCGGTAACTGTGACTCGAAATGTCCCTCGATCTAATTTATATTCCTGGGCTTCAGTATATCTTGCACTGGATGGATATCCAAATTATTTATGCTGATGGTAGCAGATCGGATTTTTAAAGGGAAAATGCGTTGTTCTTTTACGTTTAAAGGCATTCCTATTGCATAAGATGGATACACGGATCCTCTTTATTAAATATTAAATTAAACTTTAATTTCAGATATGATCGGGGTCGTCTGTATTTAAATCCAGTTAAGGATCGGATCATATTTCAACATTCACGTATATCAACTATTGAATTAGTCTAATTATTACGATATCATTCTTTCCCTTCTCTTTATCATCGCTACATACGTGCGTTTTACTATTCTATATACTATCCAGACATCCGTACTATATTATAAATTGAAATTGCTGACGAGTTCGTTAACGAGACCGTGTCATGTCATCCCAATGCCATACATTGGTACTTACTTGGCCTGTGATGTCAATTAGAAAGTTGATCCGAAGATCAAGTAACTCATCATCAGTATCTTATCCGGTATCAGTCTCAAATCAATGCCATGCCATGCCATGGTCAATATTGGTTGACCTGATAATACCGATGAAAGGATCGCGTTAAGTTAATTTCATGATTTAAATCCTCTTAGGAATGTGTGTAACAAGTGTCACTGATTAGTCATTCCATAAAATTTAATTACGTATTTGGATTTCCATTATTCTACAGAGTAAGATTTAAGGATTTAATAAATGGTTCTTGAATAGGTGAACTATAATCTTCTACGGTCGAATCCAGGCTGAATTTCCAGCCCGTGGGGTGGGAATGGTGGGATTGCATTGATATGAAAAAATGTAAGCTGAAGTCATGATAAATCTGGCTTGGCTCGTGTATGACTTGGTTGTGGATGTATATTTGATGTCAATCTACCAAACTTTGTAAGTACTGACAAGTACATATATCAACAATATTATGTCAAATGAAGATGAATAACTATTCATTTGCATTATCTCCTGTTCATTGTATTATGTATTTGATTGCAATGCTTGTTTCAAATCAATTTCAATTCCCCACGTAAGCTGTGCATGGCCTTATAAGAATTATTAATAGACACCAATTTATTAATTTTCAACTTTTATAATTGAATAAGGTAAGGTGATTAAATTCTGTTTAATTAAGCAAATATGTAAGTATATATTGGACTACATCGTTGTTACATAATAATGAGTGCGCTGACATCAACTTTTGATGGCGTCTGTACATACGCTTATGACCAACGAAGCTGAAGCTTATTAGCTTAAGTGGTAAAAAGTTAAGATTTCAAGCATGGTAAAGATGTCCTGGTATTTTGCAGCTAGAATGGATTATTAATAATTTTCTTTAAATTGACGGTTATTATATTATTGCGCAATGTTAAGATCATTAATTAACATAATATTACGCTGTACAAATGTTAGTCTAGCAGCTTAATCACAATTGATAAAATCGAAAAACCATGAATTGTTCTGATGTACATAGTTAGTGCAGCAAGGTGGGTCAGTTATCGTTGAAGTTTTCCCTCCCGTATATATAGAGGATCCCAATAGCAAGGAAGTTAACATTATGGAGTGGATTTAATATTGAATGCTGAACAACAATCTTGCCCCAACACGTGCCGCTGGAGAAAGATTAGTGAATTTATATTAGAATTAAATATTGAATACAATCTTTATCATATGAATTCCTTTAAGATTGGATTATTCCAATTATTACAGATTTTCCATGCAAATCCAAATTGTACTGACTGATAGGCATCCTGCATTCCATCCAGATTTGCAAGATTTATTTCTGTTCATGAATTATAATACCTGAACTTTTTAAACCTATGATTAAATGTCAGCATGTGTTGCAAGCGAGAAGATTATTTTTCCCATTCGCATGCGTCTTTGCAAAGTCCCTCCGTTTGGTACATTGGTCCGGTAAAGCATAACTGTCATACAAGCTACAATTACGTAAAAGTTTTAGTCGAAAAACTTACAATCAGTTTACATCATGAATGGTATTCAGCTACCTTTTATTTCAAATATGGGATATTTTTAGGCTTAAATGTTGTCACGGTCCGGACTGCCCCTCTGAATCGCATTCTATTTTTCTTGCGACGCAATTCCAAATCCTCATGTTCTGAAGCGAAATGCTTGGAATATACTTTTTTCGTGCTGGTCATTACTTTCCCAAAAATGCTACAAATTTCCTTCTTTGTATAGAACCGAAATTTATATCTTTTAGTGAAATGTTCCAATCCCAAGACAAATCCTCCCAAGCCAAATCCAAACAACAGGAAAATGAATGCCCCCTGCAACACCTGCATATTTAGCGTGATCTGGCTCAATTTCTCTCGTAATCGAAATTCACTCCCTCTCGCATTCTTATCATTCCTGTGGCCAAACTCCTCATACCAGTAATCCACCAGTCCGGCAGCATTTAATCGGCCTAATGCAGAATCGATTTTGTTCTTGAATGGTGCATGTCGCTGGGTTGGCCATGCATATGTCGTTAGGAATAATCGCTCCCGAATCACTTTAATTTGGGAGAATCCAATTGACTTCTTATCCCATTTAGTTCCTTTCACGGCGGACTCCTCAATGACGTATGCAATTTGGTAACGGGAAGTTGACTTGGAGCCATCCTTAACCAACCTGTCCCTAATTTGCTTAAGTAGGCTCACCGTCTTCCGTTCCTCGTTCGTCCCTTGAAGGAGTTCCTCTGGGGCATCTTGATCATCATCCTCTCCAGGTAATTTGTCCAGGACTGACTTGATCAGCTCAAAAAATGCCCCTTGCTTCCCTGCCGGTTTAAAACGGTAGCCAAAATCCAATAAATCTTGCAATGTCTCCGGCTCCTTAGGGGGAATCGGATTAATCAAGCTGGTGATTAAGCTTGTGTTATACAAAGTGGAGATGGTTAGGCAGGAGAACCACCAGAACACCAACAGGAACTTCAACAACCTTCTTGGTCTATGGGTTATCTGGGTTGCGCTCAGGGGTTGACCCAATAATGGCTGCAAGGTTATTTCTAACGCTTCAAACATGGCCACATGAATTGGCTTCCGGGGTTCTTCATGGAGGAATTGGCTCATGGCCCATTTCCATTTGGATTTCTTCGGGGGCTCCAAAGTATACTGGTAGATTATGATGTGGAATAGGAGGGATATGATTCCAATCAGGAGGAGGATCAATGGCCAGATTTCTGGGTTGAAGGCCAGCCAGATCCCCAATGCGAAATTCGACTTCTTTTTACCCACAACGAATACTAGAAAAATATTGAAGTTTAGGAAAGATGATGAAACTTTTAATGTCTTTGCAATCATTTCATAAAGCATTCAGTATTTTGTTCAAATGGTTTGTGTACCTATCGGATCATTTGCAAATACATTTGAAAAGTCCAGATGCATAATCCTCTTTGGTGTAACCGAGATCCCACCAACTGCCAGGTCAATCCTTTCTTCTTCAAATGATAGGATCATAATGTTAGAAATGTTACTTGCCCCGTCGCCTTGACCCGAATCAGGATTAGATAAGTTGATCCAGCTCGGAGAAAAATCTAATGATTGGCCCATTTGAGAAATCATTTCCCATTCCACTCCCTCGCAAGTTGTAAGCAAATCATTCATGTGTGAATCACCTTCCTCGTCAGTGGAAGTCATTCGCTGCTGGTCAAACCCTCCTCCTCCATCCAGGTAGCAGCTAAAATGCGGGGGATGGTTAAAATATCCAATGTTGAGGTTCGTGTTGTTGAAAGAGAGCTTATGAAAATCGGAAAACACGTGAAAAAATTTCCCAAACTGGGTTTTGTTCCTTTGCCAAAATCCCAGATCCCTTTGTTGCCATTTGGCGGACTCTCCACAGTATTCACAAATGGAATAGACATGCATGACAGCCTCTGGCTCCGACTCTGTCCGATTTTCCACAAAGATTTGGAGTAGAATTCCACTTTGCTTGAGAATCTTTGCTTGGATATCATCCCGGTTCGTTAGACTGTTGGTTCTTCCCGTCCCATTGAAGTAGTCCTCAAGTTGATCTGATAAGTACAAGACTTGATCAGAGCTGTCAATGAACTTGGGCAGCTTTAGATGTCCAATTTCATCATCCTCAAAATATTGTTGTGGATTTGTTCCCCCAACGAGGCCGTTTTCGTCAATTTCCATTTCCTCCTCCGATTTCATGACGTCGCAGACAAATACAATTGAACAGGGTCTTTTCTTCCAAGCCAGGAATTTTGCCCATAATTCAGAATTGCCAATTTTCTTGAAATCCAGGTATGTTACAAGGAGAACTGGAGGAGCCCATTCACTGATCTGTTGCAGGGTGTAGTCCAGATAGTCCCTGCATCCGTCCGAAGTAATGATTACAATTCCATCGCATTTCGACTTCAGAATTGCCTCTGTTAAGACTGATGCAATATCCTTGGAGAATTGTAAGTCCGACTCCAATTGCTCGATTACAGTTTCGGAAGTCTCATTCCGATCCGAAAACTGTACTTGAGTTAAGGCAATCCTGCCTGTAATTAAGGCGGAGAAAATAGCAAACTGTAGAAGAATCATTTGTATGTCAAGTATTCGAAACCAAAACACGGATGGAATTTTTAAGTGACCATCGTGCCAGAGAGCACGCCAAACACTCAGCAACAAAGAAGTGGATAATGAAGATACAGGTCTGTTTATATGCACTTAGAAGTTGTACTTTCTCCGGAGAAAAACAAGACAATTGTAAACATCTATTTAAGTAAGCATTTTTTCTTTTCTTTTTATTTTTCATACACATGCAATATTAAGCACATTACAAAATAGCATATTTTATGTTACTCGAAATAAGTCAGTAGTTAACTTTAAGTATATCGTAACTGTAGGTAGACTGTAGCTATACATATTAATTTATGAACATGGTTTAGGTATTTACTTAAATTAAATTGCATTTTTTTTTGCGCATTGGAAATAAAAGGTACATATTTATATTGTTTTGCTTATATCACAAATTGTTCAACCCAATCTAGTAAAATATACATCAAAGTACTTTATGCGCCTATAACATGACTTAACCTATCCCAAACATTACAGATCTTTATGAGAACATTTGCGGTTTTGACAAAACTTTGTATTTACTATAAATGTACACGCTATCATCTTACATCTTATATCTATTACAATAATTTATTAATCAAACAAATGTATACTCAAAAAATCTGCAACGGGTGATTGTAAAATAATATTAAACTATTCAAATTAATGCAGGTAAAATAAAAATAAATGTGCATTTAACAATATTAACAGACTGTGCAACCCGAATTAAGGAGTATGCTTGGACATTTTATTTAGTTTAAGTAAAATTAACGCATGTACTGTACGGAAACTAAATTCTATGTAATTCATACACCGAGTTTGGCGATTTTGCGTCTAAACTATTTTATGGTATAAAACTTACAGCTAATTAACATTATAGTACAAGTAGCTATTCTATAAGTCTTACAGATGCCTATTCAGCGAAACACCCGAGAAATTGGGAGGGGATGGAGGGAGGTCAGGGACAGGACTACTCCTTCTGGGCATCAGCTCTTCAATCTCTGGTCGTCTGCTCTTGGACGTCGTGGTCTTGTAGATGTTTTGAGTGCGTCCCCTTGAATTTGTACGATATTTCCTCATCTCGTCATCACTTGTGTCATCAAAGGAGACGGACTGCCTCAATCTGGTTGGGCTGTCTGGGGAAGGAGATCTTCTCAAATATAACTTGAGCTCTATCCATCTCAACATCAGAAGTACCTCTTCGGGTGACCTCAACCTGTAATTTGCACTCGTCCTGGTTGAGGGCATGGAGGACACTTTGAAAGTGACTGCAATTCCGGAGAGTACTTGCATCGCCTCTTCATCAGAAGAATCATCCCCGCAATAAATGACCCTAACGCGGCTGGACCAGTCAGCCCCATAGGTCGTTCTAAGGATATGAATTGAAGCCCTTCCACGATCCCATTTTGCTTCTGGCTTGGCTTCCAGCGCCATTGGTGCCTTGTGAGGTTGGAATCCGTGCTCAATGAAGATTTCTGTGGCTCTGGTGATAAGGGCTTCCCTCAACTGACGATTAGCCACTTCTCTGTAATGGAATGTGAGCAAAGCTCCCTTGTTCTCAATCCAAGCTCCTTCTTTGCAAACTTCCTGTTGAAGGGCCTTCAAAAGTAGCGATATCCTTTCTTCATGTTCCGTTGTAATAGGATGGATATATTTGGCCCCATCCGGGCTAAGAATTTCGAGACCATGGGAAGCTGCATAGGTGATTCCTTCAATGCCAATAAGTTCCTTGAGGTTGTTCAAGCTCCGTCCAGATATTACGCAAATGCTGATGTCATCATTGTACGTGGCCAGTCTCTTCAAAATATTGCGTGTTTCCTCGGGCATCACTGCCAATTCAGGTTTCTGGGCGATTGGAGCTAACGTCCCATCGTAATCCAAAATCAAGCTCAGTTTTGCTTTGTTCATCTCATCCACTTCCAAATAGTCATATAGATAGTGGTCGAAATCTTCAATTGTCAGAGGAGCCATTTTCGTGTTGGAATTAGTGGAAGAGCTCAAATCGCAAGGAAGAAAGCCCACAGCGCTCAAAAATGAGTTGAGCCAGTAATTCACATCCATGGCCTGTTCCCTACGTTGAAGATGCTTCATTCTTAAGAGCCGTTCGTCAAAGGGCATTTGCAGAGCTCTGTGGAGCTTATCAGTAAACTCATCTATTTCATATGGATTAACAATGAGTGCCTCTTGCATCATACCTACAATTACACAAAAAGGGATTTTTCTCATGAAAGATTTGCATTATAAGTGGAATTTACGAGATTAATTGAGATACATATTTGATTTATTATGTCATACGTAAAAAATAACTACGTCAACTTACCACCAGCACCTGCAAATGGGCTGAGAATGAGAACACCGGGGTCGCTGAGGTCTTGACAAGCGACGAATTCTTTCGCCACCAGATTCATCCCATCTCTCAATGGGGTGACCATTGCAACCGCAGAATCCCTGTAGAATGCTGACAGTTGCTGCCAAGTTCAAGTAAACCATCTTATAATTTCAAGAATTACGAATTTAATAGACTATTTGCACATTGTACAAAATTATATGATTATTTTAATGTTTTTTTTTACTTCTTGTGAAATGCAACCATAGATGTATCGTATGGGACTCCAGTTGGGCTTTGAAAACCTTCCATTAATTCTGCCGATTAATTGGTCCATTTCCTCCTTCAGCGCTTGGTATTCTTTTACATCAGTTCGAGATGGAACGGCAACCTGTTGTGTCCAAGAAATATGAATGAACTTCTTTGTCGTTTTTGTCCCATAAGAATTATGAGCACGAATGAATCTTATGACTGCATTAAAAAATGCTGCATCTTTATCTTTACCTGCAGTAATATGCATTTTTCAATATATTCGGGGTGCTTTTCCAACAGCCTCTCAAATGCTTTCACCCGATTCACCAGCCCCTTCGTATAATCCAGGCGATCCACGCCCAGGATAATCTGCTGATCCTTCTCCTTCAACACTTTGGGGGCATTACGACTCATATCCGCAAATTGTCCGTATGGAATGCCAATAGGCAACGACTTGACATGTATCGTCCTCCCATCCAATTCACATAAAAATCGGTTGCGGTCCACCCTGCACCCCAGTCTTCGCTGGCAACAGTCAAGGAAGTTAAGGCAATAATCATCTATGTGAAAACCTGGATTTCAAATATAAATATTTATGCAAAACTATAAACTTAAATGAACTTATTGGTCTGTGGATACATGCTTAAAGCATACATTGACACAGTCTTTGTATGTGGTTTTATGTACGATTGTTCTACTTTTTACACGTAATTATACTGGGTCTCAGAACTTACCGACCAAATCGCAACCTAAAAAAAATAAAAAAATAAAAATTAAATGAATTATATTGGCTACATCAATAAATTAGCGTAGTAATGAATGCCTTAAGCAATCAATGATGGTGATAAGGGGTAAGCTGCCGAGCTGGATTTGTACAATTTTAAGACAAGTTGCCTGCAAACTTTCAATGGGTATCATGATCAGATTAACTACTTGGCTAATCGTGTGCCTTCCCACCATAAACCAAACTACATTTATTACGGTGCTGGCGTCAATGACGATATTGATATGGAGTGTTTACTCACAATAAAGTTGTTACTAATAGAATGGACCATCATCATATCTGTAAGTAAAATCTATATGGTCTGACTCTGCTTAAATTGTATGTACAAGGCAAGGCAGCCTAAGAAATGAACAAATCTAAAAACCTCAGACCATAAACAAGTCCTGCTACAAAAATTTCTCGAAAGCTGTTTGCAAATTGAAACAAAAATGAGACAACCCTGAACAAGTGGCAATAACATCTTTCTGTTTACTGACTGGTGTGAATGTGACTACCATGTGCACTAACTAAATAGAGTAAAAGTATTTCGAGCTTGTTGCAAAGTAAATATATTTTGAACTATTTTTTCTTCTTTTGTATTTTTTTCTCCTCGATTTTCCTCAAAACTTTCAAGGTAAACTATAGATTGATTTAAAAATAAGAACTACGAATTGGGTAATCGTTGCTTTTTTTGTTTCGAAATAATTGTTTGCATTTGATCATGAGATCTACAGGAAAGTCAAATCGCAATTCTTTTGACTGCTGGTGAAAGCTGTTTAGTATTTGCATGGCCTAGTCTGTCGGCAGGAAAGCTAATTTGTTTTTGTTAAAATCATATACATTTGGTAAGAAAGTTTTGAGACGTACCCAATATTCCTTCAAGAATCTCATCGTCCCAGGGGAAGATTCGCATAATGTCCCAGGATGGGAAGGGAATATGAAGGAAAAACGCCATTTTGCATCGGAGTCCTTCATCCTCGGCAACCTAGAAAGAGATAAAATGACATAAAAATTGGAAACATGTTGCATTACTTGGTTCAGTGGATTCATTGCAGTTCTTGAATTCGACACAAGAAAGTCGATACGAAGTAGATATTTTTAAGTGAAAGGTTTTGACCGGATATTTGCATAGATGCATAGAACTATACTACATATAGCTATATCGTAAGTAAACATTCTTTATTCAGTTTCTTTCAATACTCGTATTTTGTCTGTTCCGATCGTAAACAAACTTTGTTCACGTGCTGGGAGCGTGAGAGCATTATCATCGTCAGCTATTTGGCAACATGACTTTCCGGGTTAAACATAGTATTTCACAATATGTGCATGCAAGTTCCAAGTTTGAGCTCGTGTCTTTATCAATATAGTTTATCCTTGTTTACTACATTCACTTCCCCTTGCTTCTAATCACACATCTACTTTATCTATATGTATGCATATGCTACGAAATTATTTAGTGTCATTGGCTAAGTGGTCTCATTATCGTTGCATTTTTTTTTTTGAAGAATTTGCTTTATTTATGAACTGTGGTGGTGTGGGCAGAATCAATGAAAATGGTGTTAATGAGTTCACTCGGGTGAGAATGGCTACTGATTGGTCATTATTTACAAAATCACGTTTTTGACAACTGGCATAAGAAGCTAATATGTATATTAATGATAGTTATATAAGTGGAAAAATTAACGAAAAGGTATGAATTTTTCTACGAAGATGTTTCAATTTGCCCCATAGTGCAAAATATTGTTGATATGCCGAGACCTTGAATATATGCAAATGATTGAAAAATTGACTCACCCGACGAACTGTAGTCGCAGCCAGCATCAGTTGATAATCATGAATCCAAATGAGTGGGGCAACATCATTCCGACCTTCATCATCCAGTTGGGCATTGCTTTTCCTCAGAGCTTTCAGAATCTTCTCCGCAAATATGTCATTTACTTTTTTGTAATACTCATAAGTCTCATTGGAGAAGGTCGCACGGTCAGGCATTGAATGGAATAGAGGCCAAAATGTCCCATTGCAGCAGCCGTTGTAAAAGCTGTCAAACATTTTGGGCTCCACCTGGACCGGCTCAACTTGATCTGAGAGAAGGCCTGCCGTCGGGGACTTGTCATCAGGATTGGATTCCGGGATCGGCTCCAGTTCCGATTTCAATTGAATTCCTGGCCAGCCTATCCACGTTCCTTTGCATTCAATGACACTGGGGCACACGGCTGTGACCAGACCTCCGGCACTGTAACAAGTACAATTTTTTTATTAATGACATGACATGACCAGTCAAATAAATACGCATTTTGTGCTTATCAATATCAAGTTATATGATATATGGACATGGATTAACAACATGTGGGGTGAGCTTATTAGTATTAATGATATGCTGCATATTTTTCTCATTTTTATCAAGTCAAACTCGACCTCCAGTTTGATCCGGCCACCTAAAAACTGTTTGCGTCATATTTTACATTTTGGCATTATGAAATATGTGTCTCACACGAGACATATGAGACATATGTAAATACATGCATATAACCGGACTTATTATATCATCCTTTCCCATATGCAGTGATGATGATTTGATATCAATCAAAACTTTAGACATAAAAATATATGCAGATAAGTAAATAGAAGTTATCCTTAATTTTTCTCCTTGACTGGAGAAAATACTAAATTTAAATCATATCAGCTCATGTGTCACATTTAAGTAAAGTCAACAACTGAATAATGACGGATTTTTATGCTTATCCCTACAGCCTTTGTTATTCCCCCATTGTCAAAGTTGTTTTTGAAAGGGTCTTATCGCCACAGAGTTGATTAGGATATTTATAAAAGAATCATATTGAAAGTGTTTTGTTTTTCAAATATGTACCTCTGCTGTGTTCACAGTTCTACAACCCATTATGCCTAATTATGTGAGAATGAACTTCGTGAAAGTAATAACTTTATAAATATATCGGTTCAAAATGAATTGTTTGTTTACTTTTCTATACCTAATTGCCTTCAAAAGGTTACAAACTTCCATATAGTGGGAAATGAATCGGATCGGACGATTAAAATTAATTTGCCAACAGGAATTGACCAAAATATCTGTATGAAGATACTTATCATAATATGATGGTGTGATCGTGACATGACATGACATAGTCAATAACATGGGTGGCACGCGAATTGCATTATCCCAAATATTATTACGCAACGTGATATGCATAAGCACACACATATTTTTCATGCCAAATGAGACTCGTTGTCGCTATTTCAATGAATATATCAGACTATATAAAGATACAATCATTTTAAATATGTAATCTGGATGTATGAACATCCGAAAAATGCTTCCTTTGTCTACAAATTTAAGTGGGACAATTATATGGTTTGTGGCCTTGAGTTGTCATTAGATTAGACTGCTCAATATGTATCGATCAGATCAATATGCACTCCAGACTTTTCATCTTATTATGTCTGGAATTGGATGCTTCACTCATGCTTTGACTTTTTAATTTTGATGAATTTTCTCTGCCTTTTCCTTGATCTTGATGCTTGACAGGAAAAACATGCCACTCAACATATTCCGTATTTAGCACCTGAGTATTAAAAATAACCAGCTTAAAAGCGGTTTACTTTCTTTTCGACCTTATGAAAATGCTTATACTTCCAAACAAAAAAATTAAGTTACATAACAAAATGCACATATCATGTATGAAGTGAGGACTGGTTATAGTTGGTATATGCTGGTGCAATAATTATATATCGTATGATAAGAGCTAATTAAATTATCAAAAATTTCTTTTGTGCTTACCTCTGCTTGCGCTCAAGTGTGCCATCCTCCTTCCGAACCAAGATGAATGGAAGCCGATTGGAAACAACGATGATGGGAGCGTCAAATCTGGATCTGAATGTCATCCTGTCCGATTTTTCGTTGTATTTATAATTATTATATAAAAAGAACAATCCTGCTAATTAAAAGTTCTTAACACTTCCAAAAAATCTCAAAGTGAAAGTGTACTGAAATATGTATGTATCAGAATTCTATTGAAATAAAATATTAAAACTGACTAAATTGCGTTTAAATGTATTTTAATTAGAGCAATTAGAACAAGGACAACCAATTTAAATCAGGTAAACTCTGTTGTCTGAAAAAAGTAGTAATGATACTAAACTGCTTTTAAGCTTGTAACAAAAACGCGTGAAACAAAGTGTGAAACTCGAAGGAAAAGTGCGTCGAGCTAAATCAGACTCTTGATCGCCGCGTTGTTGGAGTATCAACTGAAGATGATGTGGTGGAAAACAAGCTTTATATAAGCCTGAAGCTTTCCTCTCTCCATCCTCAGCTCATGTAGGTTCCTCTCGTCATGATCATTTGGCTTTACACTTGGAACTGGGTTCATATAACAACTCATACTTGTATCGTGGCTTGTCTTGGCTATATACCTGATTTGCTCTATACTGGAGTCCAGACAAGAAAACAAGCTACAGTATAACTAATGAGCGAACTGCTAACTTATTTTGTACATACCGTTTTCATAAGTACTACATTCACAAAAATGCTCACTTTCATGACATGACTATATGACTGCCCTTGCTAAACTAGACAAAGAATGGGTTATACCTATTTTACAGATACATTAAGCATTTAAGTGCCTCTTCAGTTTCTCCATTTGAAAAGAAAACTTTTACCAAAAAAACTCTCATAATTTGTGTGGACCCAACAATAGCAATAGCAGCCATTATGTTAGAAATTGACCCTAATTAAAGAGGTAAATTATGACAAGTTTTAAATGTTTAAAACTTAAACTGCATTTTCATTAACACTTTCCCTTTAGTCCACAACAGTGCACATGCATATAGCTAATGGCATTTGTTTTGAAAACATTTTCCCAGGCCGTGTATGATTATGATTAGAATGTGTGCATATCACTACTTGATGATTTGCTGGCGTGATGCTACTAATGACTTGTAATAATTTGATAAGCATTTTTCACGGCATGCGACGTAGCCACCATGTACATATGCACTTCGTACCGTACGTTAATGCTCACGTTAGTGATTGTTGTTTTTGAAATCCAAATTTGACAAAATGAAGTGTGTGTGTGTACAATAGATTGGACATAAAAATCAGATCCATGTACCTAGTTAAGTAATTAATTGTTTTTCTGGATATCCCAGTCCAGCCATTGATGGTTGAGTTGAGGACAATTTGAAACTACATATTACGTTAGAGATAACCCTAAACGAGCAAAACAACAGTTAGTAGATTGGCCGGTACATATGTTTCAGATGTTCATTTACATTGATATAATTGATATGAAATGTAAATGTTGAATATTTCTGATCTTGTTAAGTTCAGGTTGGTGACGATATGACTTACTTGTTTAATTACATAAATTGAAAGTCGAAAAACACTCCACACGGAGCTCACAGGTTAAGTCATCTGAAAGTCACCTAAAAGTTCGAAAGTATTCATTATTTTTTTCAGGGAATTTCAGTAGCAAATAGAAATCAATCACCGCACCACCGGCAGATGAAAGTAGTTGATTGGATTGAGTGCATGACGTCCGCCAGCTCTAAATGTATTTATTTTTTTAAATGATAAGCCGACTTAACGTGTCAACCAGCGCTTTAATATTAATACCACCAATATAATTATGGCAGGTCTGGGTGACAGTTATAATGCAGTTGCAAATCATTCCCCAATGTCAAGTACACATATTTTCTACCCCGCTATAGTTCCACCTTATTGACCTAACCTTACCCCCATCGAGTCAAAGTAAAATGGTTGATCTTTGGTTGGTAGGTGGCAAAATAAATTTGCCAAAAGTAGATCCTTCTTGGAGCAACTTTCATATCAAAATATCACCTTTGAAGTTGGGTGATAGTTGGTAGTTGATAGATAATTCTTGTCTGATATAGCTCGATATACCTGCTAGTATTAGTATATTAAAAATAAAAATCGGTTCCAAAGGCTCATTATCTATAAATGAATGAATATGACAGCTACATACAAGCCATCCATCATTAATCACGTTAATGGCCAGTTATCCCCATTCAGTTTTCATTATAAAAGCACTCGCTAAATGTCAATATACAAAATATTTGCAAAAAACATGGAGATGGAGGAATTGGTGTAATACTCAAGGCATGATTTATGATTTCAGCATGATCAGCAATCTATATAAAATCTAACAATTATCAATTTAATGTGAACACTTCGTCAGTGCATACCTATATAACTTATAATTAAATGTTGTCAAAGTACATGCATTCAACTTTTACTATATCCTTATTTGATATCATATCATTATTATTATCATTGATTTCAATTTTATGTTCATTTCTCCTCCAACTTTTACTCACAACCAGACTTTGCCCTCCGCACCGAGAAAAAATACTTTTGAACTAGATGACGACGATATTGTGGACAGCGGAATACACGAGGGCAGTGCATGTGAATTGGAGAGTTGTAGGATGAAGACGAGAGTTTGATAAACTTATTTTTACATGCAGATTCCTATTTCTCGGAGACAATTTCGTAATACGTATATGTAAGTACTGATAGCAAAGAAAGACATCTAGAAAAACTGTCATTCCGCAAGGCAGTGAAAGGTAAATGAAAAACAAGTAGGTATGTGTATATGAAACCCAGTCAATACGTCTACGGAAATTTTCTTTCTTATTGCGAAATGCGAACCTGGAGCTGTACTTTCCCATCGCACTTTCCCAGCAAAATTATATAACGCTTGTTTGGAATGATAGTTTATGCAACTTGAAAATAACTCGGTATATTTATTTACAAATGTGCACATGTGCAAAATCATATAGATCTACATATCTCCACATGGTAAGTAAACATAGCTTCTCCTCAGACATCTTACCCAAACTTTTGGGTCACTCCACTTACTCATCATCATCATCGTTATGTAACCAAATAGCATTTGTGCATGATGCAAGCTTGTGACATGACTATGGTGCAAATTGGCAATAAATGGGCATTTTTTAAGAACTGCTAGAAACATACAAAGCAGTAGATGTATTCACAGTGGCTATTCTAAAATGCCCACTCGGTGGTTGCGTGAATCGTTTCCTTTTGCTATCTAAACCGGTGATGAGATTTGCTCTCCCAGGATGAGAATGAGAGTAGAAATTCCCGTATTATGTCATACTGCCACATATTCAACAGATTGTAAATGGATGATGCAGTGGTGATGAGAGAACAAAGTGGGGGAGCGGAGGCGAGCACGTTGCCAAATCATGCTTCGCAAGCACTTCACTGTAAATAAATAAAAATGACAAATCGGTCGGGGTAAGTGGGATACGGGGAATCAAAACATTTTTATCTTGTCATAGGTAATTAAATTATTGAAGTAGGAAATAATACTTAGCTCTTGTCAAAGTGTGTTAGAACAGAGCAATATTTAGCATTGTTGATTCACTCCATGACATGTTAGCGTGTTCAGTTGAAAATGTATTCATGAATGACGGATATTACGTTATAATTATACGTTAAACCCGACTTGATCAACCGGTGTGAATTACAATTCTGGAACCGGTACGAAGAGGACGAGTTCATTTTGAAAGGCAATTTTCATTCATGAGGTGGATGATCATGATGATTCAAGTTCAAATCAATTCTATTGTTTAAAGATTACATACATGCCAAGCTGCTGCTAAAATGCAAAGATAATTATTATGCTGACGAAAGATTTATTCTTTAATATTTACAATTTGCATCATGAAGTTGATATGATTTGCATGTTATGTGATTAACGTCTTTTTTGTTCATGGTCAGGTATGGCAGTGGTCTTTGGATTTTGAACTCTATTCATGATTCCCGTTTGCGAATCCCTATTCTCATGTCGTTACTTTGTTCATCAGCAGATATTCTTCTTTACGAATGATCATGATAATTTTTCATCGCCATTCCCTGAACGGATGATTCCTGGCTGTCTGGCGATCCTCTTTCTTCTTCTAGACCAGACGTTGCAAATGCAATGAGCTTGAGGAGGAGGATGAGTCACTCCCATTCAGAAGCTGTTAAGGAAAGATTCTGAAAAAAATGTAGCTTGGTTTGGTTTGGTCTCTGCATGCACATGCTTGTTATCAAGTTTGAAATATTATAACAATTTGCAAAGAAGTCATGAAGTCACCACGAGTTTCCTGCATGCATGTTCAGATGAGGAACACTTGCATAAACTATAATTTGGGAAATGAGATCGGACCGGTGAACCCGGAGTTCAGGCTAAGGTGGTAGTGTAATTTGTGGCTAAAAGTTGCCTATTGGTTTAGATGTAGCAGAATCTCGAAATAATGCAATCATTCTTGGCTAATGATATTTTAAATCATGTACGGCCATTGTCATTTGCATTTTTCAGTAGAATCTTCAAAAAGGAGAATCAGAATCACTCCTTCTTCACATGATATTAGAGAACTCCCAGCAGTTGCGATATTGATAATTATAAGTGGTTTCAGGTTTTCAATTTCTCTCTAAAAAGATTTATTAGAGAATTTTGAAGTATTTACATGATAAAATATGTTGTTAAAACCATCAGCTCCATTTCACGTGAAAGTGTAAGTATAATGTAAGTCCGGCTTTCATCTTTTTTCGATCGGATGCTGATAACCCAATGAAAGGAATTTGAAAGAAAAGACATCCCAAACAAAAACCGGTATGAACTGACCTGACATGACGGAGAAATGAATTTATAATGAAATGTTACAGGAAAATGAGTCAGAGCAATCAATGTAACTGAGGATGAAAGCTATTCTCGTATTACATAAGTTCAGTTAATGGGATAATGAAGTGCGTAGCTTACGCAAAATGACATTTCCTTATCTGCTCTTGCACCCCACACAAAACTGGAGTAAACAAACTTGAGTCAAGCCGAAGAGAAAAAATAGTTTTAAATGGTAATCGCCTTCCCCCTCCATTGTCTGACATACGCATCCAACCGCCCTGAACTTGACTTTTATCAGGAGAGTAATTAGTTTCTGTCAATTTCATTACATGCTAAAGCCAAAGCCAAGCCACTGCACCTATATTTAAGAATTCCTTACTGTATTCGGTCAGGAAGGAATCACTTTCTCTTAAAAAATGAATTACCATCCCCATCATGGAATAAAGTGCTTATGGCCGGTTTGGGTGAGAAAAATCCAACGAATACCGACTTTCAGTTGACGGAGTAAAGAACTCTGCGGTCGGATTGTAAATTTGGGTCATATAACTTATATACCCTATACCACAGCTTCACCTTTTGAAATCTTTTCATTTTTCATGCTTTTTATCGCTATTCATCCGTCGGTAGAAAAGGAGATGAGTTTACTTTCAACAGGATGATTTCATTGTTGATTGCATCGTTAAAGGTTATGCAAGGGCACGCGAAGGTTCTTCATTTCAAATGATGGGATTTTCAAGGTCATCAAAGTACCCAACTTACAAATCCTTTGCCCTTGCATTGTAAGTGGATCTGTTAGTCCTCGCTACTAGCTGGAATGTCAGATCCCGGAAGTAAATTGAATCTCAATATAATGGATTTGTAGTGAAAGCCAAATGTTAACGAGCCAAGCCAAGGGAATTTCTGTACAGAGCCTTGCAGGGTCTCCTCCAGGACGGTTGTCGAAGGTAGTTTATTCCGTAAATGTATCAATGGTAAATTGGTAGGCATTATAAAAGATTATATAGGTAGATAAGATGCCATGTCTTCTAAACTACTAATTTATCATATAAACATAAAAAGTATATATTTATGTAAACATCCATAGGCATTTGAATTTTATTTCATTCAACTTAACTAATAGTTGAGTATTTATGTATATTTTATTGACTTTAATCATAATTAAATATACATTATTTAACTCTCAATCCATCAATACCCATCTACGTAAAAGTTCTAGAAAAAAACGACCGGAGCAAATCATGACTTTAGTGATATGATATGATAAGGCATAATGCGAGCCGTGAGTGGCTGACGAGCTTCCTGATAACCTCATCGGTTAAGATGTCAACCACAGCGCGTCAATTAGCTTGGACGTTGGAAGTTAGTCATCTCTGGAAGTTTCTCAATCGCCGATAATGATAGTCCAGTTAAGCCTCATCAACACTATACTTTATACTACTGTGTAAACTAGATACTGATACTATACACTATAATGACGATAATTACGATATAATATGTTGTTTTTTTTACTGTTTTGGACATTTACCTATATATCTGATATGGTATATCAGGGACGATATTTATAATTAGTCTAGCCTCTCAACTTGGCTTAACAATAAAAATTTCTTGATGAGTTTATGAAACAACCGAATTGACATCTCCAGTCATTTGAAAAACCGGCATCATTGACAAAAGCCACGAAAGTACTCTTTTGAATTGAATTTAAAAAGCCGGTGAAAAAGCATAAGTGAGCTAAATACTTTTAGATGTTATGTTGTTTAATATAGATTTAGTGCTAATTTATCTAACCATCAAGCTACGCGACAGCCTCTTAATCTATATTTTTTTTGATTATCATATGAGTATATTTTATGAATTACGGAATTAAACTTAAAAGTTTCATAGTCATCAATAATATCATAAAATAAATTTTTATAAATAGCTAATGACATGTACTTATATATCCAAATGAATTCCTGTTTACACGTTAAACCTTTAATTTGCGGAATCAAGCATTTTTTATATATATTATGTATAGTACATTTACTTTTGCTTGTTGTGAAATATGAACACGCAATAAAAAATGTGTCATCTAGCAAGCACGTGGTGATACTAATAGTAAATTGTACGAAGGCATGACTGAAATTATTTAGCTACCTAAGTATAATTCTTATAAAGAAAGATGATATGGTCATCGTATTGATAGTGATAATTAGAGTTGACCCATAACGCTCTCGAAATCGTCTAAACTTTTCTATTGACATTGAGCTCAACTCCACTACTTTGCTGGACGACTTTGTTGAATTAGGTTTTTAATGTCATGTCTATCTATTATATAAGCTCATGGGACAGCATATATACCTAGGAGGAAAAAGTATACAAGTATACTTATATATATAAGTGCAAACAACTATTGATACGGGATTGTATATGGTCTATATTGTACTTTCTAATTATAAACATAAAATTTTCCACTGCTCTTTGTTCATATGCCACTTTTCTCTCTCTCGATAATTGTGCATGACCGAGAAGGCAAGAGTTCGAGACTTGAAGTTTGAAGTCAACAAAGACATAAAAGATTGAAGCCATTCATCATGATATGATGATGATGATGAGAGAAGGCAGGAATTGTGGGTTGGGTTACGGTTACTGCTGACGGAACAAAGATCTCCGTGAACTAAAAACAAGTGACGAACTTTCTACAATGATCTTGTCCTGTCTATATATTAAACTGTAAGAATCATACACATTGATACTGTATAGCATTTGTATGAAACGTGACTGCCTATATGATATGAATGTGCAGATTGCAGATATGCCGACATAATTATCACGATGATGGTCTTTGAACAAACTTATAATGATGGATTCATTATGATACGATGTTCTAGAATCAAAGAAAGTACTGGAGCTAAAGCACAATGACGCGACTTTATGATTTGTTTACAGTTGATTGATTTGTTTTTATTTGGAATTGATAAGTGATTGATAGGAAAAGATAAACAAGAAATTTAACAAAGGGTAAAGACATCGAAAGATACAGATTGATGATTAATGTATCTCTTTGTTTCTTTATGCATAAGTGAGATGATATGAACTGGTACTGGAGTAATCAGACAAATAAGAGCAACTCTTTAAATGTGTAGCAAACAAAGGTATCTCTTTTTCATATATCGTACAGCGTATCTGAAATTATTGAATCTCTGCATCAGTGCAGGAATTCCTAAGGAGCTGATTAAGCTGTGTATGTCTACTCAAAATAAGATATATATGAATAGGGAAAATAATACTATTTAATAGTTAATCCATAACTGACATCTCCTGAAAGTTAAAAAGAAAAGGATAAAGCTATGTAGTTAATTAAAATATTTCTGCATATATGCATTTGTTTATTGTGACCAGACAGTAGGCAGACCAGTTCTTTTAATTAAGCACGGCAATCGTATAAGGATGGAAAAGCAGACTTTTCTAACCAAGTTTGTTGATGGCTAGCTTCATATCATTCATCTTTACTGACAGATGCCCTTGCACTTTCATAAGTAGTCCTTCTGAGTGAAACGTGTTATATGTTTACTTGCTTGAGTACCCTTATGAACGGCACGATACACACAATGGAAATTTACAAAAGGGTCCAGCCCTAATTTCTAGTTCATAGCATTGTTTACCTTTTGCCATAGACGTCATTCCATTATCGCTAGGATAAATTTTCCATAACTTCAGCTTTCTCTTCAATAACGGGGAAGCCGAATATATTTCATGAACGCTCTTATGTAGGATTATAATAGGGCCACGCCAGGCTTTGCTTGTCTACACGTGCTTCTGTGCTTTGTTTTGTTTACAAACTAGCCAGAGCAAAGTATGTAAGGGTACAAGGGTATCAAATGAACGAGAGTGTGGTTAATTGACGCATTCCTAAATACAATTTTAAAGAAAGTTGAAAATGTGGTGATTGAACGATTAAATCTAGTCTCTCATTGGCTCTTAGCGTCACATCTATGTTTCATTTACTGGCTCTGTACTTCCTTACATTTCTTTAAGGAATTTTATTCTTTCAAATGAGCACATTAAACAATTATTTATGCATTCTCAAACTAAAGAGACCAAAGTTATCAACAGTTAAATTATTTGTAAATTTGATAAACTGCCTTGAAGTTTGCATCTGACATCATCATCGTATCATTATCAGAAGAGAATAATATTGGTATGTGCTGGGAATGGATACAACCTTTGACTTGCAAACCAACAGTTTAACAAACTGTTTTGATCGAATTTCTACCACTTTTAAATGAGAATTATGACTACGAAAAGATTACGGACTTATGTCCATTCCGATTTGATGGTTGGTACCGACTGCCTTTGCAGAATGCATTCGAGTGAACAACGACCTCAACAAGGAGGAGTACTTTCATGTCTTTTCTGTATCGTCTTCCGTCAATCATTCCATTGCATTCTCTTCATCTGCGTCATCGATTCCCCTACCGACTTCCATGCGACGGGAAACGGAATGTTAAATGCGACAAAGGATAGGATTGTCAAATATTTTGCCAATTTATATCGAAGTAAATTATAAACATATACGATAATGTCGAAGAGATTTCACATTACGTCAAAGCCATCAATCGACTCGAATGATGTAAATCATTTCAATACCAATCAAGTTCACCAGATGTGGAATGAAATGAACTGTGACATGCCATGATATGACATGCAGTAGTATACCTATACCTATTTGTTAAACGGTATAGGTAATTAAAACTGTCGATACTTGATTGGTTATCTGATCGATTGACTAATGCATGTCGTGGGTGTACGTCCACACTCCGCCTCCTCTACTAAAGGTTAGAGGTTTTCCTAGCGCATTAAATAGAGTGAAGTTATTTACTACTTTGCCTCAACAATTAGACGCCACTCTTATGACGGTATGAAATGATCCCGTCGTGCGAAATGCCCTCCTCGTTAGAGTTCTTCCATCAGAAATTATAAACTAATTAAAAACCGTTGATTGATGAAAAAACTTTTGATAACAACTCCAGGATATTAATGTTACATTAATAATGTACCACCATGGCATATGTTGTAAATAAATACAAATTACCTAGTAGGTAATACCTTTTGGGGAATGAGTAGAAATATTCTACAGGAAAGGTAAATAGACAAAATGGTAAAATGTTTAACTAGAAGCAAGTTTCATTTTCAAAACGATTAACACGTTTCCGATAATGTCGGGAAAATAATTCCACTCATCAAAATTGTTCGTTATGTACTGCGCAAATAATTTATTGTATCATTTGCCGTTTGAGGACGTTGATGTAATGAGACACATGCATAGGTAGGTTATGCATTAAAACATGAGAAAAATGGTTTGAGGTACTGATAAATTCTTCCATTTTTAATATTATAAACCTCAAGTAATTAATAAATTAATATTAGTTGAAAGTTAACGAAAGGTTGAACTTTTCTGAGAATTTTTCACCTTTTCCCATTTTTTATATCTTTCTTATATAATGTGCTGAACTAAAAATTTCTCTCAAAGAAGCAAATTCTCAGGTCAAAAAATAAAGTGCTTAACCTCTCGCCCTCCTCCATATCTTGAGCCAATCTCTTCCAGCATCCGTTCATTCCGTTCGCAACTAATCCTATTTGTATTTTCCTCCTCCAGCCAGATACGAATTGCGCAGAAAAACATGAGCATATCATATCAATCACATAATATATATCATGTATTGAATTAATAAAACAAACTATTTTTATATCAAATCGAAATTATTTGGTTTACGAACTTTTAATTACTGAGTCAGAGAGAATCATATCATGCCATATCATATCCAATCTGATATTCTGATAATAACGCAAACTAACCTGCATGGAAAGGACAAATCCAAGGTTGACTGATTGAGAATTGGGATCTGAATCTGAGACATTTTTTGTTTTGTAATTAGGTAATTATTGAGTGAATCAGTCAGTAAGTAATGCATGAACAGTTGTTGCTCAATTTATAAAAACTTACGATAGGCAAACATAAGTATGTCGAAAGTGTATTTCTAATTGTAAGTCTATGTATCGTCTATAAATAAACTGCGTATTGTGAGACTGTGAGAGACATCTATGTACGAGCAACTTTAGAAATCTGTTGGGTCGGTTTACGCATTTCCAAGTACCCAGTCTCCCGTTGGATGTTGCGCAATAGGTGATAATGTCAACAAAGATCAGTGGCTCTGGCATTGCATAACTACTTAGGTATGCAATTCTAATTGAGCTTCCTTTAAATAAAATTTACTAACATACTTCCACACTTTTTGTCCAGCGCCCAGCCTAAAAAAATGTTGCAAAAACAAAATAACAACAAAAATGATTAAGGATGATTGCAATATGGATCAAAAACAAGTTTTTATTTTGTCATTCCAATCATGAAATGAAACTATCCATCTGGATCTTGCGGATCAGACAATGTCCGGCATGGCGTCGCAAGAAATTCGTCACTAAATTTTATGTACTTTGATAAGTGGTCAAAAGCACATGTAAATATTTGGGAGAGGAATTTCGTAAACAAATTGTGAATTTCGACTCATTTATGCATTTTCGCGATCATACGAAAGACATATCTAAATACTTTATGGGATGACTATGACCGATTAAATTATATTCACATTCAATTATATTTTTCTTGAACTATTTTTTGCAACATTGCTCACAATCAAAAGATGATCTGGAGCATGGAGCAAGCCATTCATGATCATG
This sequence comes from Pseudosinella alba, assembly GCA_034700485.1. Taxonomy (NCBI): domain Eukaryota; kingdom Metazoa; phylum Arthropoda; class Collembola; order Entomobryomorpha; family Entomobryidae; genus Pseudosinella; species Pseudosinella alba. The sequence continues at coordinate 15,351 of JAQIXQ010000153.1, read as the reverse complement.
ATTCATGGCAATTACATTAGGTATTGCGCCAATGGTCACAGATTCAGATAACATTGAAGGCAGGTTAGCAATTAAGATTTGTGATAAGTGTGAAAACAGCATTTTCACTTCAGATATATTTGCAAAGAAGTCACTTCATTAAATGAATTTGGCTTGTAGTGTAGTCAATCAGTCACATCCATGATCCGACACCATTCCCAAAGTATCCCGTTCCCAAGTATAAAGTTTGCCGTTGCATTTCAATTTAAAAGTGCAAATCAATAAAGATGTTCAGCGTTTGGCAAGATTATGATAATGATGGCTATGAATATGGCTCATGATATACGAGCTCATATGCATGTACTGGAAGAGATTTTTTTGAATGAATTTAGGCAATGAATATTATTATGTTGTGAAAGATGTGTGTGGCAATGGCTGATGTCGCGTAATTTGTAAAATCATGAAATGTCCCATGAGAATATTGAGATTGAGAATTCAACGGACGCTTCCAAGACTCCAGAATTTTCGTCTGTCCCTTCAAAGACTGAAAGCTATTATGTTGGCTTCCCAGTGTTGTAAAACTGTGAATAATGAAATGGTTCCCTATTCTAATTAATCCTCTCTGTCTCCTATGCTCTTAAATATTATGTAATGTTATGAACTGATATGACATGATATGATGTAATGATGTGAGTGAAATAAAATGTTTCTTGAAAAAAAAACTGACTAATTTTGTAGATGATGATGATGGTAGTTATATTATATCATTATATATGGTAGCCGTAAAACCACGAAGTACAACAAAACATCAGTAATTATACAGTACATAGTTTAACTATCTAAGAAGAAAAGAGGATGGTAAAACAAGATAAGATGGATCCAAGAGAAAAGATGGTGATAATAATACAAATACTCAATCCTAGTTAAAATGTTCAGTACATTTTCTTATATAGTAGTAAGAATTACAGATTATAACAAAGATAGCATGGTGTATGGTTGGTTGTGTATGTGTGCAGTATAGATTAACTGAAATTTTCTTGCACAAAAAGGTGGATGATGTTTCTCAATTAAAAATCTTTTTCTCCGTATCGTATGCTTTTTTAGTTGTGCACTTTTACTTTCTTATACTGATAATAATTGGAAAAAAACGATGATGTTAAAACAATAAACGTAATTAATTATTATTTTGTTCATATATATAGATTAGATGGTAAAACATTAAATATCTCTGCTGATTGCTCTTCTTGATCTCATGCTGAAATAATGTATGAAAGATGTTGAATATTTTTTATAAGCCTATTTAAGTACATTATTTACAGGTTGGTAAAATTTATTATTGAGAAAAAAAGCATCTTCTTTTGATGTTTTTTTTTGTTTGGCATACTCTCTGTAAAAAATTGCTGTTTATTTTGTATTGATGATGGTTGTGTAATATTTTGTGTCGTTTGATGATGGTTCTTTTTCTTTGAAAATTGTTGATGGTGATGATGGTGATGTTGTTAGAAATTATTCCCGAAGTTTTCGCATTTTATTTTTTTTGCTCAAAAGACGTTGACAGAAAAAAATGTTGCTGTTCGCTTTAGTAGATGATGATGTTTTTATACATAATTGTTGTGATCGTTATAACAATAGAAGTAGAAGATGGAGATGAGTTAATATTAAAACGCTTAGAAGCACTTCCTGTGCACAATTCCTGGGCCGGACTCGTCGTACTCCTGCTTGGAGATCCACATCTGTTGGAAGGTGGACAAGGAGGCCAAGATAGATCCACCGATCCATACGGAGTATTTTCGCTCTGGGGAGAGAAAATGTCAAGATTAGGGAAATGGTTCCATGATAATGATGAATAATTATAAGTGGATTAATTATAAATTGAATAAACTCGTTCTGCTTACCTGGGGGAGCAATGATCTTGATCTTAATGGTGGATGGAGCCAGGGCAGTGATTTCCTTCTGCATTCTGTCAGCAATACCTGTAGAATTATGAAATGATTATGATTAGATGATCTTTGATTCGATGTCGCATCTAGATTGCATATGCAGAAATGTTAGGTTCATGAAAACTTACCAGGGTACATGGTGGTACCACCGGACAGGACAGTGTTGGCATACAGGTCCTTACGGATATCAACATCGCATTTCATTATGGAGTTGTAGACGGTCTCGTGGATTCCGCAAGATTCCATTCCCAAGAAAGAGGGCTGGAAGAGGGCCTCTGGGCAACGGAAACGTTCATTACCAATGGTGATGACTTGACCATCGGGCAATTCATATGACTTCTCGAGGGAAGTGGAAGCGGCAGCGGCTAAAAGATAATAAAATGGCTGTGACTAAACTTGATATGACAGGTTTTAAATTGGATAACGATTTATATAAGTACTTAATGATCACTTACTGGCCATTTCCTGTTCAAAGTCCAGGGCGACATAGCAGAGCTTCTCCTTGATGTCACGGACAATTTCACGCTCAGCGGTGGTGGTGAAAGAGTAGCCACGCTCGGTGAGGATCTTCATGAGGTAGTCAGTAAGATCTCGGCCGGCCAAGTCCAAACGGAGGATGGCATGGGGAAGGGCATAACCTTCATAGATGGGAACGGTGTGAGAGACACCATCTCCAGAGTCCAAGACAATACCGGTGGTACGACCGGAAGCGTACAAGGACAGGACGGCTTGGATGGCAACGTACATGGCCGGGCAGTTGAAACTGTTGGAAAATAAATTGTATACTTAAAATTGACACTTGTATTGCTTGTTTCATTATTTCATGCATTGCAAATTATTATTGTCCACTTAAAGGCTCTTACGTTTCAAACATGATTTGAGTCATCTTCTCCCTGTTGGCCTTGGGGTTGAGGGGAGCCTCAGTGAGGAGGATGGGGTGTTCCTCTGGGGCTACTCGCAACTCATTGTAGAAGGTGTGATGCCAGATCTTTTCCATATCATCCCAGTTGGTGATGATTCCGTGCTCAATTGGGTATTTCAGGGTGAGGATACCTCTCTTGGACTGAGCCTCATCACCGACATAGCTGTCCTTTTGACCCATACCGACCATGACACCCTGGAATCAAAAATTAAAAGTTCTTTAGAAGTCATCCTTGGAACATATCGACATTGAAAGTTTTACTTAATTTTACTACCGAATTTTTTCTTCTTCGATCTTAATGATCATATTTTTACTGACTTTTGTATGAAAACATCTTAAATCCCCTCCCCAAGGGAATCCACTCCATATGAAATTTATCCGACATTATACCTCACTAACTCTCATTTCTCAAATCTCGACAAACACATACTCCATTTCCTCCCCTTTCATCACCCTCCTAAACATAAGCTGAGGGAAAACTTTCCGCTAACTCGACTATCTCAACGTAATAACATCATCTTCGTCTTTAAAAAAATATTCCCGACTTCTTTCCCAAAAAATCATTTCAGCCTAACACTTCCTATCCCCTCTACTTATGTAAGTAAGTATCTTCTTCTGATTTTATTATTTTGGGTGAGGTAATGTAGTTTAGAACATTGTTTGTCTAGGGCCATTTTTTCTCTCTATTCCTCCTTCTCAGCCTATTTCTATTCCTGTTCGGATCATCATCATCATGATCATCGTCTCAATCCCAACTCCTTCCTAACGCTATTAAGCCATTTTGCTAAAGTCGCGTCTTGTTGTTGGAATGTGTGCGTAGGCTTGCGATCATTTACATCTCAAGTTTCCTGTTCAAGTGGAAGCCGAAGCTGTTGCATCACTGCTTCCCTTACTCATCTATCTAACTCTCTATCCTCTCATGAGTGAGAGTGAAGGAGACGCTTCCGCATATACAAATCCCTTACATTGCATAAGACAAGACACGGGCTATTAATAGACCCACATGTGTCTGTCTGCAAGACGATCCTCACAACTCTTTGGTCCGTATCTAAAGTGGCATCTATAGATTACCTATATATTGCCTATTACCTACTTGCATAATACCGCAAGGAAGGAAGACCGTTCCATTCCCATGCCTCTATCATCTAGACACAGAGATTCTCAAAAACTAGCTTGTGGGGGTACAAGAATCCAAAAATAGCTACGACATTCCCTTTTATGGAGATGGATCAGTAGGTTTTTCTATCTGTTGCTAATTACTTTTTTCTCAATCTTTTTGAAACTTTAGAGTAAGATTTTGATATTTCCCCCCATTTCACTTTTCTGAAGAAATTGTTGATTTTTTTCAAAGAAAAAATATTACTCTCTCCCTCTCCCACTCCCCCATTATATATTATTGTTCATACCTGATGTCTTGGGCGACCGACGATACTAGGAAACACGGCTCTGGAATGAGGTGGAGGGTTGAAAAAAAAATGAAACCCAAACCGCAATTAATAAATAATTCGTAAATTCCCCCCCATAATGTCAACAATGGGATCTATCTCCAATCCACATCGTTTTAAAAGAAATTACCTTGGTGCGTCATCACCGGCGAACCCGGCCTTGCACATGCCGGAGCCATTGTCTACTACCAACGCGGCAACATCGTCGTCACACATTGTGATAGGTTTTGTTGGGTTTTACACCTCACAAACTGAAATGAAACAATAAGAAAAAAACAAAAAATAAGTTGGTTAAGTGGTAAATCCAAGGAGTATGGAGTATCCTTTGATAAGCAAGATCCTCTTTATGAAGCTCTCTGGAATTCAGATTCAGAATATGTTCCCAACAAATTCACACTGTCTTTTAAAAAATTAATCACGTTGGCTTTCAATCGACTTGAATTGAGTTTCCAAAATCCTTGTGGGGAAAGCCGTAAACCTTCACAACTTTTTGAAACTTTTTACTTTAATTAAAATCAGGAAAACTATTCAATTCAATTCAACTTTACTTGATAATGACTATTACTTTAATTTTGCTTCAAATAATGTAAACTATTTCAAATTTATAAAAAAACTGGATTTTGAAATTAATTCTAAAATTCTGAACTTTTTTCTCTCTCATGTAGTAATACTTCATAAAGGTGTTATCTTTTTTTCTTTTCCAAATCTCTTAAACTTAAGTTAGTATACCTCAAAAGCCAAGGGAAGATGAGGATGTTTCTCAACTGCGAGCGAGATCCGAAATCAGGTCGCGGTTGTTAGTTCTCAATCTTTTTAAACCTCACAGCTCCCCTAGTACATTTCCTCACCCGGGTAGACCAAAAATAAACCGAAAGCCGCCCTCCGTTGTACCTCCCTTGGCCTTATAAGGCCATCCAACAAGCATATAGACTAGCAGTTATTCCATATATTACAAATAGAATGTTTCGAAACTGCAGAACTCACTGCTAAACACACATTACTCCACATCATAGGAGGAAAATCAAGCCATATCCGTTAAACATTAGGCACACCGCCGCATTCTCAGTCGCATACATTCATATTACGAATTAGGATGATCCCACATGTATGTATTAGATCTACATATCTACATAATATTGAGTAATACTAACCAGTCCACCAGACACAACTCGATTTTTTTTTCAGTGAAAAAAGTATTAGCTTACAATACGACCACCACCACCTCCAATATGTTTTATAAAATGCAATATTACTTCAAACTGTTGTGCACATTCACATCTCCTTCATAGGCAACGGCATCAATTACAAACTTTCTCTGTGAGAGAGAGAGAGACAGACACTCAATTCCACGGCTGATATAATCCAAATCCACAGAAGGAAAGGCAAGGCATGGCTAAAACGTAAGCTATTTTTCTCCCAGAGCGTCTGGTAATAATCTTTTCTCAACTTTGGAGTCTCCTCGGTAGTGAAGAGATGACTTAATATGGGGAGCAAACTTGAAATAATTTTTTGCTGTAATTTATGATTGAGCTCAATATCCATTTTTGAACAATTCAATGAAAAATGAAAGAGCAAAGCAAGTTATGTCGATGATGAAGCATCAATTGGGGATCTAAGATAATTCATTCAACAATGAAAATCAAAGTAAGGAGGAGGGGAAATCATTAAAAGATACGGCATAGTTGCAAGATGCAGTTTGTGGGAGATGCTTGCAGACAGATAATCAGACAAATGTGCTGAAACTGAATGGGTTAATTCTGGTATTTTGGGGGAAAGAAATATACGGTGAGCATTGCCACCAAACCGAGAAAGGACATAGCTCTTATTAAAATGTCTACAATGGCAACTATGTTTTAATCTGCCCTAATTCCCTACTTCAATTTCTTCTCTGTGACTAAACTTGATATGACCGTGCCATTTAGGTACATATTTTGCATCCCCACACCCGCCCGACTTACAACCTTAATACAAATCTTATCTTGTCTTTATCTCTTTCTCATCATCCTCCAAAGGGAACGGAAATGCAGAAAATTCTCAAACCTCCAAATCTTGGACCAAGGATACACTTAAATGGAATTAACTTTATTGTCCCGTTAAGAAAATGGGATGAGGATGAGATTTACATTCAGTTTGTTCCGGATCAGATAAAAAAGGCCCGAGAAAGTAAAATAATATATATATATTTCCTGTGACGGTTGTGGATGGATTTCTTGTGCATATTTTTTCAGGAATTTATTTGGAATATGAACGATGTATGTGGGAGGGAGATCTGGGAGTTGTATACGGACGCAGATATGTGAAAGATGACGAGATCCTCCTTTGGAATGGAGTTATGGAGTGCTTGTGCGGGTGACGTAGCCTGTAAAAGTATTTGGTTCGACGGGGACGGGGCATTTACTCTGTCTGTTCCCTAATTCGCGTGGTTTGGCATCCTGTAAAGTATCGAGGGATGCGGGGATACGATCATGATGATGTGATGATGAGTCGGACTTGATTACTCATCCGATCAGATCATCATATCATAACTTATATGCTTTATCAAAAGGTTGATCAATATGCACATATCAAGGTCATATATGCATTAATCTATTCATCTTGTTACGATCAATATATTTTCATCATATAAATCGATTGACATTATCCATTACAAGTTATAATTGAGCTATGGGGAAATGAAATTATCAAATTACGAAATCAAAGTTGACTTGAGCAGCTTCTGTTGGATTTTGCTTTCCCAGTTCCCAACCCAAATCCAAACCCATTTGGATCAAGTATGCCGGGGCTGAAACAGTTCATGTTCCACTTCCCTTTCGATCAAGCTACTTCCGGGCTAGGAAGATTTCATTTCGGGAGAAACTACCAAATAAGGAAATGTTGCTTCAAAACAGCCAATTTTATACAAGCTTTAAAACTACCTCATATTATTCATAATGAAATGGGATCCCTCCTTCCCTTGTACTCTTAAATATCAAAATATCTCAAGCTTTCCCGTTGACTTTGCACATTTTCGAGCTTGTAATATTACTTGTGCTTATCTATCTATGGAGTGCTGCCGTTGCCGTTTCGGGTGCGTTGATGCCTCTGCTTATTTGCCCCTCCTCAAACCAAAAAAGCGTTTGTTTCTGGGTGTTTTGCGTCATGAATATACATAGTCATCTCATCATCGTACACACTACAACGACTTTTACCTTCATCGGGCTTCTCCACTCATGAATAAATGTACAGACATTCCAGCCGTTTCATCTTGATGATGTATATCTCATCTCTGCTCTTCCTTTTTACCGAAAAAAGACATGCTGTTGGGTTGGTGGGACGGGGAGAGAGGAAGTGAGCCGGGGATGGATGTGAGAAGGGAAAAGTCTGTTGCGTAATGAATGCGTGAATGCGTAAAGCAGCTTGCAAGAAAGTCAGTAAGTCAACTCTTCTGACTTTGGCTGAGATATTATTCTGGCTGAGAAGTTGATATATCGACTTCTCTTTGTATTTATATACATATTACATCAACATCACCCATGCCTATTTTTACATTTTGAAATCGGGGGAAACAGTCAAACGTCTGTTTAAATTAAAGAAAATGGATAAACTCGCTTTATGTAATATGTTTAATTGTAATTTAACTCGAATCTGATTTAAACGGTAAAGTTGAATAAACCGAGTTATGAATTCCATTGGATAAAATAACGTCCTCTTCCTCTCATTCCCTTTCTGGGTGGTCAAACCTTAAAAGACTGACTTCATTTTTACAAACTCGTGTTAAGCATCTTTATACTTTAACTGCAGCATCGGATCGGAATGGATTGGAGCATAATCTGCTCTGCTTCTTGCAAGATTTCTTGGTGAATGAACACAGTGTCACCTTACACAGCTCCCCGACTCTTTTGGGGGAACAGTTTGCTGCTGGTTTATACCACTGCGGGTGCAATAGCTGATGATAACGATTAGCCCGACTTCCTCTGCCAACAAATATAATCCATGTTACTCATTTTACTATTATATTTCTACTGTTAATTCATCTCGCTCCACCATCGCCTCTTCCTCCTCATTCGTGTCTGTAGTTTTCTGGTTCGGAAACCCAAAAATGGGATCCAAATATATAAAAATAGAACCTCCGCTTGGATCTTGCTTACCCATTCTGGCGATTCATGAAAACAGTTCCATAATATACTCGAACCCAACTGTAAATTTCATTGGAGATTGGAGAGGGCATACGTTTTCACTTTCTAATTTTCTTTCACTATTTTACACATTACATTGCTCTTTTTGGTACATCTTGCGACATAAGGCATGCCATGCATGTACATTATCTCATTTGAGAATTTGTATGCTTGGAGGAACGGATGCCCAAACTTGGGTATAGTAACAAGAATTGGTTCAATGATGCTTTAATACGTGTTAATGGTCTCAGGCCGCCGCTGTTTTAGACTGGGTGGAACAGTTCATGACAATTAAAAAGGGGGGTATTTTTGTATGTGAACACAAAAGTAAATTTATAATTGCACTTATGTATAATTATGCATGTAGTTGTAATCTTGTGTCTAGTCCTATTCATGAACAAAGTAGAGTGCAAAGTTATTTATCTGTCTGATTGAAATTGACTGTAGTATTTGTCGTGTATAGAAATACAGAAAATAATATGGAAATGAATTAGCAATAAATTATGTTGGTTGCAAACTGTTTACATAATATAAAGTCAAAACACAATCAGGAAGCTTGGAGCGGATATAGAAGATGAGATGAGGTTGTTTGGGCGGAGGTAACGTTCAGTTCAACTTGCCATGCGGCATCTTTCAGGTTTCATGAAACAAGCCGAACAGAAATCTACTTTGGGGTGGAAATGTACTTGAGAGAAAGCTGCGTAGATGGCATGCTAGAATTAATTCAACAAGTAAACGAAAGTTTAGTTTAGCTACATTAAAAGGTGTCCCAAGTTCCTTGTATGTCAATCTCATATTATATAATTTTTTTACATGAATTAGTACGAGAATCATAAAATATTCATAAAATCCAACATCAGAATATACCTATATGTATGCTTAATAATTTTACTTTGCAATCAATTTGTGTAGTACTGTTCATTCATACTTGTCATTTGGCAAAAGCATTTTGTTTGTATCTTAACTAGTCAGTGACGCCGATCTAATATTATAGAATGAACCAAAGGGATATATTTTAGGCAGGTTGTTGATATTTTTCATGAGTAGTGGAGATAGTATGTAAAGTTCCTCATTTTACGCAAATCTGAAGCTTTTGTACAAGTCGATATTTCTAAAATGTAGGCAGTGGGGCAAAGTAACTTTTACACCGTATTCATTGATTTCACATTTAAATGAATGTACATATTCAATTTGTTTTCCAAGGAATTCAATTAGCAAAAAATTGTACTATTACCTTTTTCGTTTGACAATTACTTGATCTAGTAAAAATTTTGGGAATGAATTATCTATATATAATAATTGGTACTAATCATGTTTAATTAATAAGTTTCATCAGCCACAACCTGCTCTTGCCAAACCATTGGTCTTTTTTGTCTTCATAAATAGCATGTCCATTACCCACGTTAACATCAGCTTGACTTTATTTGAATGTCTGTCTAATAATAGAGTTATTTTTACTGCGAATAGTTACTGGGTCATAGTATCTCCTAGTACTGCCTAGTAAATTTATTTGTCCAATAATTTGCAGAAATTCGCAAAAAAAAAATCACACTTCTTCCTTCCGTACTTGTGATTTGTGAATTGGTTTAGACGCCGATCTAATATAATCCTGTGATTTCGTGCTGCACTAAATCACCAGATTCACGGGTAGCTATCTTTAGTAGTTTGTGTTCAATGTATCTACCTACAAGGAAGGAATTCAATTTTCTAAAAATATTTCCACCGTTCGTTCGACATTTACTTGATCAAAATGATTAACTAACATCACGGAATCAAATGTCGATATGTAGTATGATACGATCAATTACTGAACAAGCCTTGCAATTCTTACCATTACAATTTTCACACAAGTAAATTGTATCATATAATTTTACATCTTTGTAAAATAAATAAGATCATATAACTTTCATTCTATGTTTGCCCAGCTCAAGAATAACGAGTCACGCGTCATGTTGGCCAATATTTTCCTCATTGACAGTACCAGTTCATATCATGCCTCAATTTCCCCCTACTTTATTAAATGATCTGGTCTGACCGTATCATCCCCGTTACTCTTACTAAATTGTAGGCATAAATAGGCATGATATAACTTCCCCCGAGACCAGGATCCCAAAATTTCTATAATAATCGTATAATTTCCCTCCGTGTTGAGTCAAACACACTTTACATTATACAGTTTTTGGCGACTTCATTCTCGAGACTTTTCTTATTTCATACACGCAATATGCATATGCAATTTGATAATGTCAGAGAGTGATGGATCTCCGCAGAATACCATTACCTTTGCCTTTTTATCGTCTTGTAATGGCTGGCGCGCTGATAATCATGCCAGCACCTTATCATTATCATCATCCATCATCATCTTCGACAACAAGAAGTGGAGAGAGAGAGAGAAAACATACATTATTCGTGCAATCCAATGCAATCCAATGCATCATCATGACATGACTCTCTTTAAAAGAGCATAGCATCATGATCATGATCATCTCTCGTAAAGTTAAAAAAGAATCCTTTTTTATTGTTGTTAAAAATGTTAGAAAGGCAAACAACGGAAAAAGTAAATGGATGGTTGTTTGGCAGATTTCAAGAGAATCGAGAAGACCATACCATCATCATATCCTCATCATCGTCATCATGATCATGATGTATTGCATGCAATCATGCAGTTCCTTATATACATATTAAATATATAAGTATGCATATGGGGCCAGCCAGACTGTAAGGAAAAGGAATTCCTTCAAATTATAATAGATTTTCTATTACATAATGACGATCATCAAGGACTGGATCATTTTCTTTGAATTACGTATCACGATGAGGAAAAGAGTGAGCTAGTTTAACTAGGTAAAGGTAAAAAAACATGCCATACAGAATACTGCTTGGTTGGGATATAGCGGAAAAGCCATCGTTTCCTACCCCCATTCATTCTCCCTTCTTATTCCTTAATAGATCAGCCACGGCTCCCACTTCAATATAATCAGGACCAGCACCAGAGACCCAGGACCAGGAGAAGAGGAACAGAAAAGAGGAGCCAATTCCTTCTAAACACAAATATTTCCCCGTCATTCCAATTTCACTGCAGTTATAACAATCCACCATGTAATGTGTAATGCAATACATTAACTATTTATTTTCCTGTAGGATACGATCCAATCCAATCCACCATCCTCCTTACAAGTCTTAAGCCAAGTCAAGTCACTGGCTTACAGTAAAAAAAGGTAAAGAAGGAGAACTGACGAGGCGATAAACATACCCCTCTACCTACATATATTTTTTGTAGGATCTTACATACATAACATGTACCTGCAAGGAGCTTTTGGATAAGTCTAAAACTGGCTGTATTGTTATATGAAGTGTTTGTCTTCAGCCCCATAAAACATACCTTCTTCATCGTCATCTCCTCCGAAACGCATTTTCGAAGGAGTCGCGGTCCTGCCTTCAGCTTATTTCGAATCGAATACCAGTCAGCTCAACTTTCAGCTCACTCTCTGTCTGTTAACTGGTAACTGGTAACAAATGAGCAATGGTCTGGTCTGGTGGAATGGAATTCCATTCCTTAACATAACGATACATACATAACATAGATGCATACTTATATAGGCATTTGAGTTACAATTGTGAGCATTTAAAAAAGAGGGAACCAAATGAACGCATACATTTATATTATATCTCATCATTCAAAAGTGTATCTCGAAAGCCCATCATCATATCCCTTTTCGCTTTTTTGTCAAAAGAGATTTTTCTTCCCTTCTTCCCTTCCCAGTCACTGCGAGTACCCATCATCAGCATCATCATCACCACCACCACGGTGAACACACTCCACACCACCTTAAATGAGCTGCAAAGAGGGAGCAACATAACAATGTTCGAATTCGAAAGATATTTGAATCTGATTGTACAACAAAACAAGAGTCGTACACGAGTATAACAGCCACAGCATAAGTACATAACCCGGGCGCACGGTGAAATCATCATGAAAATCATGCAGACATTTCAACCATCCATGGATAGGCATGCATGCTTGTTGATATCCAATTCCTTCACAAGATCCTCTAAGCCCTTGAGCTGAAAAATTCCTTATCCTCCATCCAGTCAAAGCTTGACAGTCAAGTGAAAAGGAAATCTTTTTTAAAATGCACATTGCCTCATCGACGAGTCGTACAAGTTCGTTGTTATTTTTTAACTTCTCTGGAATTGAATGTGTTTTTGTTCGAGTGAGTGAATTTTCTAACAAATTCATGCAGAATGTTTGCATGCGTGCACGCACTAAAAATGTAGCTGTTTTAAAATCTATGTACCAGTAAGCTTCATATAATCAACGGTATTTCACAAAAAGCCAGAAAAAAAAATTATTCCAAAGTTGGAGCTCCACGTGACAAGAATGACCACAAAAGTTTTGGGGATGAGAATATTATAATAAATTTGAAACTTAACTGACATATCTGATACCATCATTAATTCAATATGCATAATAATATGGAAGAAACCGGCAGTGTGGTTTTTTTTGGTTTGAGTGACATGTAACTGCATTCATCTATCATATTTTCCCCAACAACTTTTTTCTGCAGGTATAACTAATTTATTATAGTTTTCACGAGCTGGGGACAAATAGTTCGCTGATCATCCATAAATGGTGCTGGGCCAAGATTGACAAATTGACATTGCCTTGCAAAGGAATGTCCACGTCCACAAGTTGTTAAAATATTCATGGAAAATCCCTTATTATAATAAGGAGGACTAGTTTTGAGTGGAGTTGTTTTTCTTTATATAAAATTTGCTTTCTGTGCAACAAACGACAAGACATCCTGTGCTATTTACTATTATTGTGGGTTAACGAAGCAAGAATAAGGACAAGTATAATTTCATCAGCATCATCATGGGCCGATGGACGGGATTAAGCAGTCTCATTGACTTCCATTTCGAGCACAGTCATAATCATAACGCTTCCTTCAGGAGTGGGATGAGATTATCCACGAGATATCACAAGCTGGATGATTCAATCTTTGTCTTCTGTCGGAGTTGTGGCAATTCCATGAAGGTAATTTCACCATGCACATATATTTACTTACATGAGTTATATGAAATTATAACCGACAAGTACAAATATAATTTGAGTTTTCCCCATCATATCATATTTATCCATCCTTCATAAATTCAGATTTATTCAGTGATCCATTTTTATAACCAAATATTATTTTTCATTCATATCATTATAAATTGACGATAGAATATTTACGAGCCTTTCCCTCCAAATTCGGCAGCAATACAATTAGCTTAAATTTCCATATGCTAAATTTCATATCATGAGCAATGGCAAGCAATTGCAAACTGTAATGATATCTACAAGAACAAGAATTCACGTTTGTTTCTATCAAATCAATCTAGAAGACTCCCAACCGGGAAACAGGTTCATCTCATGCTGTTCCTTGATAGATGTATATGTTGTGTAATGGGTATAAACAAGCTATAAAAATCCTTTTATGTCATCCTTGCCTTCTGCAGTCATTTAATTTAATACATACATGATAATAATGATAGCAATAGAAGGAAGATGCGCAAGAATGCGAAAGAATTTTGATACATTCAATTCAAGACATTTCATTCCTTCTTGCCTTTGCTTCAATTTAATCTTATAATCAGTCTTCCTTATGGAGCATGATTAATTTAAAATAAAGCAAATATGAAATCAGAGACTTCTGCAGTCTCTACAAACTGCTAATTAAATATACCTATATGAACAAATCTACCATTTATATTCACGGTGACCATTTCAGAATTTACCTGCTTTAATTTCACCTGCTCTTCTGTGATGTACCTAACGAGAATTTCTCTAATTTAAAATTCCATCAAGCGAGTCGCTTTTCTCCTTAAATAAATTTCACACCTTTTCCTCCTCATCCTCCGCTTTCAAAAATGGAGAAATGGAAATGAGTCTTCACGTAACGTCCCAAGTTTTCCAAATTGGTAGAGCGTCGTTAATTACAAAAGCAATAAATTTGAGTGTTGAGAGTGAAGTATACATACTCTTCCCTCCATTTCATTATTACCAACTTTATTCAACTTCCAATTCCATCAACCCTTTTCCAGCGGTATCCGTCAGTTCAGTTCAAGTCGGATATGGAAGGAGGTGATTCAAAACACGACTCTCACATTTTAACCTTTCTCATTCGTATTTATTAGTTTGCTGAAGCAAGCAATATAACAAAAGATAAACTTAACTAACAGAGTTACTGAGGCAGGAAAAAGAACGAGTGGAAGGCCAGGGGTAGATGTGGATATGAACATAAACATAATAAAAAACGTTGACATTTATATTTATGATAATGACTCTCCTTCGTACTTCATCTCACAAGAAGAGAGGGAAAAAGTATGTACAAAAAATATGATATGAGAAAGTCTGAAAGGTCTACAGGGACCGTTAAGCATACGACCAGAGAGAGAGAGAGAGAGAGAGAACAATAATCTTTGCCCATAATTGTCAAGTATTACAGCCCACGCAATAATCATTTGTTTGGGAGGATATACGAAGACATTGGGAGATCTGCTACAATATATTTTGTTTTCCCCTTATTGTAATGTAATCCAAAAACTTCATGTATTACCATATATTTTTAACCTGGGCATTATAAAGAATTACTTTCAGCCAAGCCAGGAACTATGCCGTCTGCCATGAAAGAGGTGTGAGGTAACCGCAGAGCATAATAATCTCAAAGGAGAAAGGAGCACATTCTTGAAATTTTGAGGGGTTCTCTCTGATACATTTAAACACCTGCATGCCAGGCCAAAAGGATTCTAAATATGAAGTGACCTGGCATGCCCTGGCCTGCCCCATACATTATTACGGAGCTGAAAGCGTAGTTATGCTTTTGATCTGTTTGTCTGTCCGTCTGTCCGTGCACGCTCTCCTGCTT